>JALBCR010000717.1:0-248236 GCA_030710515.1 Abscondita cerata
TTAGTTACGTATTGCTGTTGAGGAGCAGATGCAAAGACACTTCGTACAGCTGCATTAGCATTAGTTTATTCTACATAAGAATATTGTACTTCTGTCTGGTTGAATAGTTATCATACAAAAAAATAGATGCCCAGTTGAATTGCACTATGCGTATAATTAGTGGAACCATTAAATCTACTCCTCTCGATTGGCTTCCTGTTCTTTGTAATATTACTCCATCAGACATTCGACGAAAAGCTGCGTTAAAACGAGAATGGGATAAATGCCAACTTAACAAAAAGTTGCCAATTTAGAATGACATTATCAACCCTCCTGCTAAAAGACTTAAATTTTGAAGTCTATATGGTTGCAAGACTACTTAACTACGGCTTTTTCTGAAGTTGAAGAGTGGAAAAAATTATGATCTAGAGTTGATGTTTTCAATAAACATCTCATTGATGATCCAACAATAAAAGTCCCGGGTTTTGATCAAAAAAGGAAAATTTGGTTAAAAGTGAATGGCATAAGAACAGGCCATTTAAAATGCAACTCATTGGGTGCGATTTCTAATCCAACTTGTGACTGTGGAAACAAACTGGAGACCGTTACACATATTGTAGAGGATTGTCAATTAACGCTAAGTTTAAAGGAGGGTTTCCAAAGATTCATAATTTAACGGATGAAGCTAATGGCTTACGAATCTGAAGGACAGCTGAAGTTCAGCAATATTTTGTATTCTTGTCCTGATTATCTGTTTTTCCATTATTTTGTTTTGCTATTTCTTTAACTCCCTACTTTTTTTCGTCATTGTCGTGACTGGCGCTGGACCGGTCCATTATATGGTCATGCAATGGCTGTGCTGTTATATTTTATGTTCTTATTTACCTTCTATAATGTTTATACACTTAATTAATATTAATACATATGAATACTAGGGTGGGTAAGGGTTGACATGTTTAGGTTTTAGTGGTTTTCTAAACTTGAAGCAAATGCTTTGCCAAGACAAACCAATCACTATTGCACACGATTTCGTCACCACACTATACAAGTTTATACTGATCTTCTGGGGCACCATACATTACACTTACATCACAATACAATATTTAAATAAAATTACATGATAAATAAATAATAAATAAATGTTGTCATTTTTATATTTATAAATTCTTTATGAGGCACACAACAGTACCGACAATCCCATCCTTTTAATAGTTATTTATATTAGTAAGAGTATAAGGAAACAGATCAAAAGCTAGCAAGACACAGTCGTATGATGTCAATAAAGCTCTGGGGAACTAACAAAATGGAGGTATGGAGATTGTCAGGTGTCAACTTTCTTGGGGCGAAGTCTTGAACGTGTCAAAAATACATAGCTTTTTGGAGAATAGATACTTATATTATATTAATTTAGAGATAACCAAAATACGGAAAACACAATATGCCGTACGGCGACGCCAATGTCCGCCAAACGTTTAGAAAGTGACACGTTTAACAAGTATGGCGGACTGCACGTTCCACTGTACTACTCTATCACCTATCACTTGACTTGTATTTCAACTTCTGTTTAAAATTATAGTATACGAAAAGTTAAGAATGTGATAACTACAAGCCACTGATATTCGCGCAACAAGTAGATATGCAAATTTTAATTTAAGTTAAGTCATTCACGGCCACAGTTTTTCTAATCATTGGTTAACTTAAATTATAGTTTTACTGTCATGGAAATAATTGTTGTCACAATTGTCTCATTGGAAATTAACCAGAGTTAACGTTAACTAGAGATTGAAAATCTGCCCCTTAGAAATTTAGATAGCATGAACACTTATTGTTTTTGTAATTGCACTGTACTTTCCTGAGCAAATATCAATCAATCAAACGTACGTCCATTAAGCGTCGTCCTACATCAATCCTTTATACCTTAACGGCCAAAGTCATTTTTGTCTTACTACCTCAAAAGCCGTACATTTTTAAAAAGATATTTCTCGCTGTTGTCAGTTATTCTATAATTAATTTAAATGTTTGTTATACTTTTATTGTGAATAAGAATAATTTTTTGAAATGTTTTATTTTAATTACGATAAATATCTGTAATAAAGGATGTAAATTTATAAACAAGTACAATAGTATATTATTTTCAAAGAAGCTTATGATGCTTTATGCGTTAGGGATTTTAGATTTATTTAAAATAAGAGAAAGCACAAAATTTAGGTGTCGTAGGCGTCACGAATTTATGTCACGATTCTACGTTACAAAATCGACACATTACTAAACTAAAATTAAATTGGAATTCCTACTTAGAAATAAGTAAGTAAGTTGGACTTTGGATGGTAAAATAATTAGTCTAATTCTCTATTATCTTAGGATATAAGGTTTACTACGCATTTCTTTATTATAACCTCACTTGATTTTTGAATACTAATATGCCCTCTTTTCAATTATTCACCTTTAGAAAGAACTCCATTTCTATCTTCAAACAATTGTCGAAGTATTAAATGGTCTACAAACACTTATCATCAGCATTAGGTAATTTATATCCAATCCTGCATTTTTGTAAGGAAATATATTTCTTTTGATCGCTTAAAGTTAAAATGATTGAACAAACAACTAGGTGATAAATGTGTATTTTAACATAAGATACTATACTATAAATATATTAATCTGATGGTATAAAACAAACTAAAATTAATATAGGTATTTCTTGTATCTCAAAGCTAAATAGGTCAAATCCAATAATACGATTTAGAAAGGTTTAGAGATAACACTTGTAGATCACACTTTATTATAACAGAAATTCGGACACAAATGATTAAGCACAAAAGAACCTCTGCAATTCGCCAAAGCTTAAAATATATGTGTTAATATAATAGTGATGGTCAAGCCACTATTTTATCCTACCAATATGATATAAATAGATCGTCAGTATGCGTCACGCACACCTAAGCATTGTTAGCTCTTTACGTATTTTTCACAAAGGACAAGGATTTTTGAGCGTGAGAATGGTTCGTCCGTGCTATTTGCACAATTATTGAATATGTTGTAGCCAAAATATACCCTAACAACTTTGCTGAAGGTCCAGTATGGGGGCAGCATAGTCCGTGACCTCCACGGGTCAACAAAGGTCACCAAACTAGTAAAAAATCAACTTGTTAGGATCGAGTGATGTAATACATCATTGGAAAGCTTTTAGACCAGGGGCTTCTTTGTGCAAAAGTTTTAGGTCAGTCAGATGACTTCAGTGTCAACCAGAGGTCATCAAAGGTCACCATTTTCAATTTGACGGGAACATGGTCAAGTTATATATCGTTGGAAAGCTCTGACCAAGGAATTCTTGAATCAGGTGAGTCCACCACATCACCAAAACTAATTCCCCCTTTAGTGCTGCTCACTCACCAGCGCTTCTCATATCCGGGGTTTATTTACAGCATCCGGATATACTTAGCCCAGAAACCTCATCGGGAGATGGGCAAAGGGTCGTCTGACCTATACCGAGGGTATACAAACTTTCTTTGGTGCAGGTTCATTTGCATTACTCAACATTAACAATTAGTATGTGATTTTCTAATAAACTCCCCTAGACCTCCCTTCACCCTGGCATCCCTACCTAGCTACTTACATCTCCCTGGCCAGCTAGCTACCCTTCGGGCATGCCACTACCGGCTGGGGAGGCCTGGGAATATTTAAAGGTTTCTACCCTCTTTCACTTTGGGTGGTATTTAGGAGCCATCCGTTCTCCATAAAATACTTAGTGTTAGGTGCTCGTTACTGTATCTTTTTGGTCATTTTTTTGTTCGAATGAAGATTGGTAAGGACATCAGTAAATTCATTTTATTGACAATTGACAGCCTCACATAATCGCAAGGCTTATTTGAGTGACATGTAACTCTTCAGAAGGAATCTCCTTATCAAAACTTTCCACCTTGTCTCACATGTGCATGTTGGAAATATCTAGAGAACACACTGGGACCCCGACGTATGACTGACCTGAAACTTTCACAGAGAATCTCCTTGGTCAAATCTTTCCAACGATATATCAGGTGGACATGTTCCCCTTAAAAAAAAAATTGTGACTCTTGATGACCTCTGGTTGGCCCTGAGGTCATCCTACTGACCTGAAACCTTTCACGGAGAATCTCCTTGGTCAAAGCTTTCCAACAATATATTACTTGACCATGTTCCATTTAATTGAAAAATTGTGACCTTTGATGACCTCTGGTTGACCCTGACGTCATTCCAACTGACCTGAAACTTTCACAGAGAATCTCCCTCAGTCAGAGCTTTCCAACGATATATAACTTGACCATGTTCCCGTCAAATTGAAAATAGTGACCTTTGAGAATCTCATTAGGTTTAAGCTTTCCAATGATGTATCACATCACCCGATCCTAACAAGTTGATATTTTTCTGGTTTTATGACCTTTGTTGACCCGTGGAGATCACAGATTATGCTGCCTCACATGCTAGGCCTTCAGCAAAAGTTGTTAGGTATATCTTGGCTACAACATAGCCAATAATTGGGCAAATACCACGAATGAACCATTTTCCATGCTCAAATCCCCTTCTCCTTTATCGTTACAGTATACGTGTAGAAAATTAATAATAAAGCGTAGAAGAAACCGTTTCGGGACGAACTCGTGACGTAAGAATCGTATATAACGATAAATTGCAAAAATAATCCGTTACGCTTACGTCAAGTGGTGTATTTGTTGTCACGAATTGATACTTGGTTGCAACATTCAACTTAAAATTAAATTTTAAATTCAAAATATCTCAAATAATAGTTCTTTGACAAAATGAAATTATTGATTATATTGCTGCAAGAATATCCGTATACGGTGCTTTAATTGGCCTGCAATCCATCTTCGCAGTTCAGCTTCAGGCCTCACTTATACTATTTTCAAATACTAACTTAACACGACATTTAAAGATTGCGATGTCTCTTGAATCGTAACAGAGGTCACCTCAAGACAAAAAAGTAAGACTTTTTCTATATTATGATTACTCTGCTTATACAAAAAAACGTTAAAAAAACACTTCTAATGAATTTATTAATTGTATTGATTTTAATTAAAGTATTTAACCTTTAATTAGTCATGAGGCAATAAATATTTTTTCATATAATAAATTAACACAAAATAAACACGTTGACTGTTATTAACTTTATTAAAACCTCCTATATATAATTTTGCTTTGAAGTTAGCAATGCAGAATAACAAACGAATCTATTGTCTCCATCCCCACTCCATTTTACAAATCTTTCTACCGCCTGTTTGCTGCTACCCTCCGCATCATTTATGTTAAAATTAGGTCCAAGTAAGTCATTAAATAATTACATTTCTTCAATGTAAAACTTATATTTTTAGGCATCCAAACATTTCTATTTGCGTTTCAAGTAACTAAAGGTATGTCTAGCACCTAAATTGCAAGAACCGGCACCGCCGTTTTCTGGAGTCGCAGTTGTCGATGCTAGGATTCGTTAACATCGACTCTAGAGATTATGCTGGAAAATACGTCGCATTATTCTTTTTATCCTTTAGATTTTACGTTCGTGTGCCCTACCACGAGATAGTTGCGTTTTCTGATCGCATTGATGACTTTAAGAAAATTAACACTACTGTGATCGGTGTTTCAACTGGATAGTCAGTATTGCCATTTGGCATGGAAAAATCTTCCACGTACTGAGGGCGGTGTTGGTGAAATAAAATTCCATTATTATCTATAAAAGTCTATGAAAATTTCTAAAGACTATGGAGTATTAAATGAAAGCTTGGGCATACCATATCGCGGCCTTTTATCATTGATACGAAAGAATTTTACGCCAAATTACTATTATAAATGATCTTCCCGTTGGACGTTCTGTAAGATGAAACATTGCGTTGGTTCAAGCTTTTCAACATACAGATCAATATGGTGAAAGTTTGTCCAGTTGGATGGTGTCCAAGAAAAAAAACTATTAAACCTAATCCTAAGGATAGTCAGGAATATTTTCAAGGACTGCAGTAAAACGTTTTCAGTATTTTCAGATTTAAGTATTTCTTAACCTTGTACTCATTTTTTACTTTTAAACATTAAATGCATAAGTAAGTTATAGGAATTTTTTTATGTGTTAACGTTTTACGAAATATTTGAACAGAAATTTTGTTTCATTAGCCCTCAGAACTACTTTTAACGGTCATAATAACTCCATTGCAGTTTGTTTTTAATTTGTAGATTCAAATACTTTTTGTTAATTGAAAACAGTTTTGAAAAAAGCTAATGGAACCGCCTATTGATCAGCAGGATGGTTAAAGAAGCTAGGTAAGCGGTTGTATCTCAGAAACCACTCGTCGTATCGACGATAAAACTAGCCATTAGAGAAAAATGCTGAAATGGCCACCAGGGAGCGCGTAATTGCCATCTTAAATTTTAAAACTCTTTTTGTTTTAAAATCGAAACAAATTCAAATCTTATTTGTTACGTTCCTTTGTTCTATCTGAAAGGAAAGTGGTGGGGGTGTTCGAACACTTTCGGAAATAAATGTCGATAACTGCACAAAGGCTTTAGTATTTTAATAAACTTTGTGTGGTTTAAAGGGGTTTTCTTCTTCTCTTCATCAAAGCAGCCAACATAGGTACTTGAGGGTATTTAGTAAACATTTCCAACACATTGACTAAAAAGACTGTTTTAGGAAGCGGATAAATAACGAGAAGAGTTCAACAATAATGAATAAACAACACGAATAAAACGATCCAACCAAACATTTACAATCAACCAGCGATCAACAATTTGTAATTGGTAACACTGCAGCAGTGGCGGAGCGTGGCAAAATGTCGCCGGTGAAGCGCGCGAGCCGAGTTGAGCGGCACTCTTTGTTGCAAAATCTTTGTTTCACGCGTCGGCCCGTGTCGATGCTTCTCTTTCGCACTCATTGAATTTAGTACTACGCATTGTACTGAACTTTGTTTGTTTTAGTGCATCGTAAGTACCGTTACGCAAGCACGCATTATTCGTATGTTTGTTTCGCGAGAGTTTCGGATACGGAACGACAGTCATTTTGATTGTGCTTCGATCTTTAAATACTGTTGAATCTTCTAAAACTAAACATTTAGAACTTTACCCAATCTGTGAACTAGTTTTGAAAATGAAAAGAGTCAAAGAAAGCGGTGCGGAATTTCGCAAAAAAAGGCTAAGAAAGAAGCAGATGCGAAGAAGTCTCAAGGTGCATTACTGAAATATTTCAGTTCCAGTTCTGGTTCGAAAGCCACGTTAACGTCTTCGGTGGCATCCTGCAGCAGCGGAAGTGATTCCAGTGTAAGTAGGTATATGATTCCTCCATCTAGAATCGTGCATGGCCTAGAATTACTCCAGTTATTTTAGACATAACATGTATGGGCTGGTTCGCTCGCAATAAATTGCAAAGTTGTAAGGTTCTCTAACTTTAACGTTAACTCAATCCGAAAAGTAAAAAGCAAAATGTGAATGTATGTATGTCCGTCTATTTTCAGTTGTCAGCTCTAGAGCCTAAGCCGCTGAACCAAATTGGATGAAATTTTATATTAGGGGATGTTTTGTAAATGTCTAGGAATATTTTTTTGTTTTGGATAACTTGATTATTTATGGTACCTGTCATACAAATAAAACATAATTTTTCATTTAGCTCAAAAATGGCGGCAACGATTTTTCTCAAATTCTCGTCATTTTACCTTTATTAACATCTATAACATGGCATACTTACTCAGTCAGTTTTACCGGAAAACTTTAAAAGGTAGCTGCCATACAAAAAACCACTTTTGTTTTGTGATAGATAAAATACTTATTTGAAATTCGAACGTGTCCTCCAGCGAATATTCATGGGAATACATAACTTATTTTACAGGCACAAGAAGAAGACGTGCTTGCCGTCGCAGTTGGGAGTAGTTCTGGTCCCACCACAAAGCAGGGTCAAGACGAAGTCTACTCACCAGAAGTACCTCAAGCATCATAGAAGACATAATTGAAATCGTGCCTTCTGCTCCTGCCGAAGTCAAAGATGTGAATCTCGACGATGTAGGTTGCTGGCCTTCTCTTATGACCGACGAAGTCAGAACGCTTCTAGTACGTCAGCACATCGATTCCAAATTTGCCGATGTTGTTCGCTCAGGGACTTCAACGAAAGGCGGTACTCGATAACTAACCAAAGAGTGGTTCTACAAACTATTATCCAACGGCGAAAAGGTTCTCCGAACATGGATGGTGTACTCGCCTTTGAAGCAATCCTTGTATTGTTTTTCTTGCAAGCTGTTTGGCAATTCCGGCTCGAACTTCGCATCTGAAGAAGGATTCAACAAATGGTGGAAGCTAAATCCAAGAATAGGAGACCATGAAAATAGCCTAGGCCATGAACAGAGCTTCTTGAAATGGAAGGAGTTGGAAGTTCGCCTGAACTGTAAAGCAACCATCGATCAGAAACAACAAGAAGTTTTCGAAAGTGAGGAGAAGAAGTGGAGGGATGTACTGTACAGGTTGCTGAATATTATCCAGTTCTTAGCCAAACAGAATCTGGCCTTCAGAGGACATCGAGAAGACATTCGAGGAGATGATAGTGGCAATCGCGGAAACTTTCTGGAGTTAGTGCACCTCCTAGCTAAATACGACCCTCTTCTAATGGAACACCTGACAAAGATAAAGCTGGGAGCAAGAGTCTCAGTTTCGTATCTATCTCCAGAAACCCAGAATGAATTTATAAACTTACTGGGACAGCAAGTTCGATCCACCATCATCCGTCGTATTCAAGAAGCTAAATATTATTGCGTAATCTTCGACAGTACACCAGACATCTCCCACAATGACCAAATGAGCCAAGTTCTGCGATACGTACATATCGAAGGAGAAAAGTCGCCGTGGTAGAATCTTTCATTGACTTCTTCGAACCAAAAGGAAAAATGCAGAAGATCTCAGCAACGATATAATCGCGAAGATAACATCAGACGGACTGGACATACAGAATCTGAGAGGACAGGCTTATGACAATGCTGCCACAATGTCAGGGATCCACAATGGAGTTCAAGCCCGGATTAAAGCACTGAATCCGAAAGCTCTATTCGTGACATGCACAAACCACTCACTAAACTTGGCTGGGGTACACGCTGCTTCTGAATCAGTGGATTCCGTGACGTTTTTGGAACTCTGGAGAAGCTATTTGCCTTCTTTTCTGCATCAACTGTTCGATGGAACGCTTTGGTTTCCGTCACAGGTCAAGCAGTGAAACGAGTCACTGAAACGCGCTGGAGACATGTAGCTGTCAAGATGCTTAAAAATAAGTTTGAGGTAGTTCTTGAGGTACTGGAACAATTAACAGATTCATCTCAAACTTCCGAAACAAGATCGGGAGCCAGTCTTCTCCTGACAGCCATGCAGTCATTTAACTTCCTAACTTTTCTTGGCTTTTGGGCTGCAGTGCTACCTGAAGTAGATGACGCACAGATTTACCTGCAGCAACGATGACTAAGTGTGGATAAGTGTGCTCAGAAACTCAGCGCTTTGAAAACCCTCTTAGTGGAAAGTAGAGACCGTTTCGTGCAAGAAGCAATTGACTTTGCTAAGACTCTCTGCGAAAAACTCGGAATCGAACTCAAAACGAGAAGAATTCGCAGGAAAAACGCATGCATGGCGATGAATCTTCTGAAGATGCAGCTTTGTCTCACGAGCAGGAAATCCGTCGAGAGGTGTTCGCATCATTCGACAAGATTATTCAAGAAATGACGACTCGATTCCAGCAACTTCAAGAAATATCGGACAAGTTCGGATTTTTAATGCCAGCGAAACTTTTGGACAGCAAGTTCGAGTGTGATCTTCTCACGTATTTGAAGACATCGACAAGGACGAGTTTCAGATGGAGCGGAAGCGTCTCCAGCAGTTTGTTTCCTGTTCTGAATCAGAGGAAAATATAAGTGGTAAAGGACCACTGGAGCTCCTCCAGTTCATTCAAAAACTGAATCTTGGAATTTCGGCTCCAAATATAGTCATCTTGATTCGCATATATTTGACTTTGGCGATTAGTGTTGCAAGTTGTTAGAGAAGTTTTTCGAAGTTGAAGCTAATAAAAATTACCTCAGATCTAGTATGAGCTCCGCTAGACTATCAAACTTGGCTATATTGTCGATTGAACAAGAATTGGCTGCTAATATTGATTATGACAAAGTTATTTCTGACTTCGCTGCTCATAAGGCCCGTAGAATCCGCTTGTAAAACCGCTCATCCTATTTTACCTTCAATAAAAGGTACCTCATTGCACCCGACGATGTCACAGCATTGACAGACAATAAGTTTAAGGAAGTGGTAAAGAAAATGTTGATTAAGCCCAAGTAACATTGAATATTTAATAAATATTCAAAAATGGTTTAGAATATTAAAAAATATTAGTAATATTTATATAATACTAAATAAATATTAAATGTTAATATTCAAATTTAATTAATCAAGTAACATTTATATAATATTTCCACAATATTTATAAACGTTTCAATAATATTAATTTATAATGTTCATAAAATATTTGTTAATGTTTTTGTGAAAAACTTTGTTAAACATATATTTTGAACAAAATGAATAAGAATAGTGAAAATAAAAAGAAACAAACTACAATTATTAAAATTCGATGTTTTTATATAAACTAAAGTAATGCCGATGTGGCAATGCTAACATTTTTGTTTCAATCGGTTTCAATTTTTGCGCGTTTACACGTCGGTAAAATTGCGATCGCATCCGATTGTGCATTCGAGAATTCGATTTAAATTCTGTTGGTGAATTAAGTTGGTTGGTTTGTGCTTTAGTCAGTGCTTAAGTTTATGAAATTTACGATCTCTAAACAAGGTAAGTTTTAATTTTTACACGAATTAATCATTTTGCGTTCTGTGTTGTTACATAACCTAAATTCTATTTCCCCCGTTATTATTAATACTGCTATTTGTACATTTTTTTAGATAATATTTTGTATATTGCCATATATGCCTAAGGCAAAAACTGCAAACAGATACTTCTATAAGAGGGTATTAGAATCAACCAATGAATCAATGCTGTTAATTAATTCTTCTGCTCATCGTGAGAAGATTATTTTACCACGTAATGTGGATAGGAAGCATGAGTTACCAAAAAAAATTTGTACTGATAATTTGCATTTATCTCGTCAATCGGGTCAATCACCGAGTACATCGGGGACTAATACCAATTGCCAGTTGGGTTTCGATGATGATGATTTTAATTGTTTTAATAGTTGCGATGGTAATGTAGATTTGCAAAATAGTTTAGTAATGAATGATAAGATTTTAATTGACTCCCTTGCTGTTAGTAATAGAATTGTGCTTTTGAACATGCAATCAAAGATTACTAATTGGGCTGTTAAAGGTAACATTTGCCAAAGTAATTTAAACAAACTTCTACAGATTTTAAAAAGTAGTGCTGACATTTCTGAGTTTCATAATTTGCCAAATGATTCTAGAACTCTTTTAAGTACTCCTTGCAAAATAGTTGTTACAGAAATAATGTCTGGATTATTTTATTATTTTGGAATTGCTGACACTATAAAAAGTTACTGAAACAATATAAATACAGGATCTCCGATAATGTTGATATAATTGAAGTAGCTGTTAATATAGATGGTTTACCAATAAGCAACAGCACATCAAACTGTTTATGGCCAATTTTAATTAAATTAAAGCTACATGATCTAAATAAGGTAGTTAGTATGGTAGCTGTTTATTATGGTAATGAAAACCCAAGTTTGCAAATGAGTATTTAAAAGATTTTGTTAATGAAGCAATCGAGCTAAATCAAAACGGTTTTTTATTGATAATAAAAAGTATGGCTTAAAAATTCAAATGCTTGTATGTGATACTCCAGCAAAATCATATTGTTTATCTGTAAAAGGGCACATGGGATATCATTCATGTACCAAATGTACAAGTGAAGGAACCTTGGTAGAAAATGTATTGTGTTTCCCCGAAATTGATAATCTACAAAAACGAACTGATCAATTCTTTAGACAGCAATCAGATGAAGATTATCATAATGGAATTAGCATTTTAACAGAATTGCCGAATTTTAATTTGGTTGATGATGTAGTTTTAGATTACATGCATATTATTTGTTTAGGCGTTATGAAAAAAATGCTAACTCATAAAAATTTGGCTGGGTATTTGGAAAACAACCCTTTAAATTGCCATATTTTGAAGTACAAAGAGCTACTGAACTAAAATTACTTCTTTTATATGTAGGTCCAGTCATTTTTAAAACAATTCTTGATCCTCTGATTTATAATCATTTTTAACACTTTCAGTAGCAATCACTGTTCTTTGTAAAGATGTATTTTTACTTATTCCAAACATGATTTCTTATGCAAATGAATTACTTAGATGTTTCGTTAAAACGGCAATAAAGGTTTATTCAGTTGACTTTGTGTCTCATAATGTACATAGTCTTTTACATTTAACCAATGATGTAATTAGGTTTGGAAATTTAAATAACTTTTCTGCATTTGATTTTGAAAATCATATGCAATTTATTAAACAGATGTTGAGAACTGGTCATAAACCCCTTCAACAAGTAGTTCATAGAGTCTTTGAAGGCCGATTTTGTAAACTATCAGATATTAATAAGGAACATCTGTTTCCCAAGAACATTTCGAAGGGGCGTTGTTACCTGGATGTTTTTCTTCGCAATACAAAGTATTAAAACAGAATATTTTACCCTGAAGTTAAATTCGGCTAATCGTTACGTATGGCTAGATGATAATAATGTTTTTCAGGTTCACAATATTTGTTACTATAATAATGATATTGTTGTTATTGGTAGAGAGTTTGAAGAAAAAAAACCGTTTTTTAACATTCCTTGTGATTCTTCCAGCTTAGGAATTTTTTTGATAAATACTAATAAACTTTCTGATTTAAAATGTATCTCATATCAAAGATAAAATACAAAATCTTTTATATACCATTAGAAACTGGGAAAGCCGTAGCTTACCCTATTTTACACACTTCAAGTAGCTGATTTTTTATATTAGGTATATTATCCTTAACACAGTGAGAATTTAATGATCATCAAGTTGAAATTGTTAATTTAATTTAAGTATAGTATGTATCACATAAGAATTTTTCAAATGTAGTTTAGTTTTAATGATCATCAAGTTTTCGATGACATAGGTACTGAAAAACGCAATCCTGAGTTTCCATAATCGTCGTCATAGTGATTAATTTACGCTTCAACAATAATTATGTAATGTTTATATTTACTAGCTTAAAATTTTACTTCAACTAGGGACTACTGTGCAAACTCATCGACTCATTTCCTTTCAAGTCTATTATTCTTTGGTCTGTTACGTCATTCTTATTAATTTTATTTGTTTATTTTTTACGGTGTTATGGAATTCTGTTCGTGCCTGACAAGATGACATGGTGTGTTGTTCACTTCACAGCTGAGCAGACAGTTGAGGTAGTTCCAAAGTCTTGGACTATACTAGAGTCCCAGGAATGTTTTTGGCCAAACGGTTACAATAGAAAAAATTATAGATGCCGTAAAATCGAAAGAGTCTCCATCTTGTAGTTGGAGTATCTTCTCAATCAAGATTTTGGGAACATGGCAAGAACGTATATTATGATGGGGTAGTTCTATATTTGATTATCTTTGTAGAGGACCTCCTTGTTGCCCAAATCAAATGCAACCGAGCAAAAGATAGAGACGATCTATCTTCATCAGCGGATGAATTAGCAGCATTAGGCAAAGGACTGCGTGTAAGAAAATCACGAATACATCCCGATTTTGACTGCTCTGATGAAGAAATTGAATACCCTTCAATGCCAACTATTCCAAAACCAAGAAATGGTAACGTATGCCAATTTTGTTTCTTTTTTATTTCTTTCGTACGAGAGTTTTGAACACGATTCGTAATTGATAAATAAATAAATAAATTACATTTCACATCAATTACAAACTGAATACATCAATTCAAATAACTAGTCTAGAGCTTTATAAAATTTAATTGTTTATCTTTTTTTTGTTGTACAGCTGCCAATTAACAGACAAGGAAAAAATTACCGTTACTTAAACACTTAATTTTTTAGAAGTTTGCCACAAAGGACAAATACCGGAAAATCCAAGGTTGCAGGAAGTTAACTCTCCTGAAGACCAATATTTATCTGAACAGGCAAATCAATTATCAGTTCAAACTGATAAAGGCTTTAACAGGGAATTTCAGGAAATACAGTCTGTAATGGGAAATGTTACCTCAGCTTTAACACAGTTAACAACGGAAAACGGAGGTATATTTTTATCTTTTGTTACATTTTTGTCATTTGAATTACTTATTTCAGAATTCAGGTTATGAGACAGCTTCATATAATAAACGCACGAATAAAAGAGCTAATGGAAAACCAAGAATTATTGATGAAAAGTGATAGAAATAACGAGACTCCTGCTCTATATGAACTAAGTGAACAGTTACAAGAAGTAATGAACATGTTTCCTATACAAAATTTACACGATTTAAATAAAATGGAAGACATTTTAAAAAATCCTCAACAAATGAACCTAATTGTAAAGTAAATAACAATGTTATTATTAGTTTTGAAAATTTTTAAATTTACAGGCAAAAGAACTTTCTCGATTAGGCGGAGGAACAGTCAAAGAGATTACAAAACGAATCATGTTTAGTATATTAAATAATAAAACTGCACAATTTTACAGTTGGGAAGGGCAAAAGGAAAACAAAATTTAAGGATTTACAACTAGGAAAACTTATTATAAGTATGTATATATAATTACAACTACTATTTGAAATTGCAAATGACTAACACTAAATATAAGGAATAAAAGTAAAAGCACCATGTAGACAAACCTTTAATCAATTAATAAAATCTACTGTAAAAATTGCAGGCATCGAGTTTTACTTTGTTTATATAGTTAAAATATCAAATTAAATTTGTAAAATCTTTTAATATATTTGAAATTAATTATATATTTGATTGATCCAAATTTTAATTCAAATTTAAGTAGATAAAAGTTCATTGTTTATGTTGTGGTTTATATGTATTATAAATCTTCTCTTTCTAGTTATGATGTTTATCTGTTATAAGTGCCATTAATTTTTAATAACTTATTCGAATATAACTAAATTATGATGTATTTTATAGAAGCAGTTCGATTTAATGAGAAAACTAAAGAGGCCTCTGAAGCTGACATAATAAAACCTTTGAGGGAATGGTTAGTCCGTGAAAAATTTAGACAAGTCCAAACAAAGTAAGTAAATATCAAATTGATTTTTAAATTTAACAATTTCTTTTAGTTCACAACCTGACGACGCGTAGGTTATATAATTCTAAAACTTACAGTTATTGTATCTATTGTATTGTATTAAATACGAAAATAAATGTTATCAAAGTACATTTGAAATTTCATTTAACGTTAACAAAAGTTAAAAAAGAAGTAGGCTAATAACGTTTATATAATGTTAAAATAATAGTTATAATAATATTTTATGACTATTTATGCAAACATTTATATAATGTTTTATAACATTGCAAAATGTGATTTCTGCACATTCATAAAATATTTTTTAAATATTAAAGTAACTTATAATAATATTTATTAAATATTCAAACATTTGTCAATAAATGTTTATTTCATGTTTTATAAATGTTTAAATGCTACTTGGGAAGAAGGCTTACTATAAGATATCTGATTACGTTGAAGACAAGTGTGCTTGTAAATAGATTTGCTCTGTGCTGGTGGGTTTTCACCAGCTGGCTCATAAAACTGCACAAGTATATAGTTGTATATATACCCTAATTCTTTTCTTTTTTTTTTGACATGTATTTACATACCTATATATTTGAACAATTATTATTGTAATCGATTTAAAAAGGAGTAAAAAATAATAATAAAAACACCTCCCGAGTTTTGCCAGATCTTCTCGGTAGCAGTTCTCCCAAAATCCGATCTAAAGGCCTATTCACTAACTTTTTGACACATTAAAAGTGATCATCACCAAGCCATTTACCCATAACACTACCACTTTTAGTATAAACTATTGTGACCATTGTCGTGTAAAACAGCAATGGATAAGTAAATAGTACAGTGATGATCACCTACAACTGTCAAAATGGTTAGTGGTGAATAGGCCTACAGGTGGTAGAACAATTATTTTTTTTTTGACACATACTTACCCTATAAGTTGTTTTAAAGTAGAAGTAGTTTTAAACTAGTTAATTTTTATTTTCTTCAGTATAATGTAATTTTTGTTTTTGACGTCAATAAGTACCTGTAAAGGTCTACACTGAATAAATGATTTTGATTTGATGTGAAACTAATTTTAATTAAGCACCTATAGAATGGGGGCGGCAAAATGTGGTCATCCATGCCAGGGGCCAAGATGGCATACATGCTACTGCACTTCAGCAAACTTCAGAGATTTCTTGTACTAAATTTAGGGTATTTTCAATGTTTTGGCCAATAGCATGTTTCCTTACTATTAACTTACTAGTTAAAAAAGAAAGCATTAGGTATACTCTTTTTGTCCTTTTAAATTTTTTAACAAGAACGCTATTGCTTAGCTGCAACCAGATGACGTTTCTATGATATACTCTGTTGTATATGTTTATTATCTCTCGTGTATTACATGTTGCTACTACAACGGTTCTACAGCAAGTGCCTCGTTGGAGTAAGTAGTGCTGCCAACATCTCCCTTTTTTTTTAATTTTTATTCTTAAGAGTATAAATCATAGTTACTTTTTAAAGCTTACAGCTAGTTACAAATTAAGTCTAATTGGCGTTTTGATGTTTCTGCCGCACCTACTAACTAAACGATTTGCCGCTTCCTTACAACCTTCCTCAGACCTCTTACTTGTTGACGGTTTGTCCAAGTGACTTAAACTATTATTACTTTCTAACACTTTAAAATTCATTGGCTCTTGTAGATCTTTCACATTATTCAACGCATAGTTTTGTAGATCACAAAGAGTAAGTATCATCTTTTCCTTGCTATCTACATCCTCATCCCAACGAACAGTTTTGTTTGTTCCTGGATTGTTTACAACTTTTATTGGTTTAATAAATATCCTATTCCTAACTAAGGTAGATCCCGTTTCTAAATTTACTTTATAACGTCTATCGTCTAATCTACTAATTACAACACCTTTTGCCAATTTGCATTTGGAGTTATTTGTACCCACACCTTCGTGTTTGGTTTAATTATATCTAATTCTCGCGTACCGTGTTTTTGTTATAATATTCGCTTTGATTGGCTCGATTAGCTTGTATGCAATTATTATAAGCTTCTGCGTTAATTACTTTCGGTTTTAAATTATTTATGTTACACGGTAAATTAATTCGAGTGCTACGCGACATTAGTACTTGAGCTGGTGAATAGTTACCTACATTTTGCATATTCCTGTAATGCAATAACGCTAAGAAAATATCCTTCTTATCCTCCGCAATTTTCTTGAATAATTTTTTAGCAGTTTGAACACTGCGTTCGCTCTGTCCATTTGACTTTGGATACCGTGGTGAAGAGTAGACGTGTTCGAAGTTCCACTCATCTGCAAATTTTTTGAAGTCTTCCGACATGTATTGTGGACCACCATCAGACATAAAAATGTAAGGGATTCCATGTCGCGCAAATATGCTTTTAGTATTAATATTGTGTTATAACTAGAACTATTATTTAATCTCTCTATTTCAATAAACTTAGAATAATAATCAATTACTAAAAGATACCTGACTCCTTTGATTTCAAAAATATCACTCCCAACTTTGTACCATGGGATAGCCGGTATTTCATGACATTTGAGTGGTTCGGCTCTTTGTGAATTTGCGTATTTATTGCAAACATCACATGTTTCTACCAATTGTCGTATTTCATTTTTCATGGAGGGCCAAAATACTGATTCCTCTGCTAATTTTATACATTTTTCTGCTCCCAGGTGACTGTAGTGGATCTCTCTAGTATTTCTGGTCTTAAACTCTCAGGAACTAAAATACTCTGCCCCTTATATATTATATTATCGATTATTACCAATTCGCTTCTATACTTACAGTACTTCTTTATCTTATTGCTTAATTTGTTGCTGTTATTTGGCCATCCTTCCTGAATAACTGTGCTTAATTCTTGCAGCTCTTTATCGTTCAATGTTTTTAGTTTAATTTCATTTAGTTTTTTATCAGTTACATTAATTTGGGCTGTGATTGCACAAACATGAGCTTTTAATTCTTCATCCCAATTATCGAAATCATCCTTGATGTATCCTCTCGAAAGGGTATCCGCAATTATTAAGTCTTTGCCTCTTTTATAAGTAACGGCAAAATCATATTTTTGCAGTTGCATAAGCATTCTCTGTAGACGTGCGGGACACTTATTTAATGGTTTATTGAAGATGCTGAGTAAGGGTTTGTGGTCGGTCTCCACAGTGAAATGTTTCCCGTACACAAAATCATGAAATTTACTAACCCCAAAGCATATTGCTAGCAACTCCTTCTCAATTTGTGCATAATTAATTTGTGCTTCTGTTAGTGCTCTCGAAGCATAACCGCAAGGGATATTTGATTGAAGGATTACGGCTCCTAACCCATATTGCGAGCTATCGGCTGATATTACTGTCGGTTTGTTAACATCATAAAATTGTAGGGCAGGGCTTTCACTTAACTTTGTTTTGATTTCCTTTAATTTGTTCTCATGATTTACGTCCCATATAAATTCTGTATCATTCTTCAACAAATCCCTGAGAATTTTTGTATCTGTTGAAAAATGTTTAATGTGACTGCTTAAGTAATTTAACATGCCTAACAATCTCTGCAGGTCTTTCTTACATGTTGGAGTGGGTAATTCTGTAATTGCTTTAATTTTATTTTCGTCCACTGCAACTCCACTTTCATTAATGATTTGGCCCATATATTTTATTTCGGTTTGATTAAATTTACATTTCTTAGCATTGAACTTGACACCATATCTCCTGGCTGCTCTCAATACGTTCTTTAACGCTTCATCGTGCTCTACTTTCGATTTCCCGTACACTAAAATATCATCGATATAAACACTTACGTTTTCAAAATTAAAAATTTCCTTGAACCTTTCGTTAAACACTTCGGTGCTGACTTCAACCCATACGGAAGTCTCAAAAATTTATACCTTCCGAAAGGAGTTCCTACCGTGCATAAATTGCTACTTTCTTTTGATAGCGGTATTTGGTAAAATCCGCTAACTGCATCTAGTGTACTGAAAACTTTTGCCCCATTCAATTTAGTCGTGACTTCTTCTAGTGTGGTTAAATGAGAATGTTCCCTCAGGATGGCATTATTTAGGTGTTTTGGATCTAGGCATATTCTTAATTTCCCATCCGGTTTTCTCACAATTACCAAAGGGTTCACCCATTCTGACGGACCTTCTACTTTCTCAATTATTTTATTTTCCATTAACTCCAAAATGGTTTCTTTCAGTGGTTGCATTAGCGCTAACGGTACTTTTCTTATGGGACTAATTATTGGTTTTGCGTTTGGCTTTAATTTAATTTCATAGGGTTTGTCAATACAACCTATGCCTTTGAAGACATCCCCATACTCAAGTACAATATCGTTACAGTGATTTGACTGATTAGTTATTACGTCAACCCTTCTAACTAAATTTAATTGCTTACAAGCCGGTAAGCCCACCAAAGCTTGTGTGTTCGAATTAACAATGAAAAATTGAACATTGTAAAGTGAATTTCTTTTATTACATCTAAGTATGCACGTGCCTATTACTTTAAGATTTTCTCCGGTGTACGATTTTAATTGTGCATCACTTGGCTTAATTATTGACATGGGTATCTTTAACTTTTGAAAATAATGCAATGGCATGATGTTACACATAGCCCCTGTATCTATCTTAAATTTTAAGTAAACATGATTTATTTGAATAACAGTTTCCCATGAATGTTCATTATAATCATTTACATTTTTATTTATTGACCCAACAAACAAAGTTTCATCGCTAGTCTCATTACTACTTAATCTAGAATTATTTACAACATAATTTACCTTTTGATTCCGACACATGTGTGCAAAGTGATTTCGCATGTTGCATGTGCTGCAGGACTTCCCATAGGCTGGACAATTATTAATGGCATGGCTTCTTCCACATCTTGTGCAATTCTTGATAAAATTTCTTTCTCTGGAGGCTGACTTGTTGTTCCCTCTTGAATTTCGGTTGTATTTATGTTGTTTACTGCTCTGCCATGTCAAACCCCTGTGGCTACTTCTTGCGCTGCTTCTCTGGTTACTTGAACTTGTAACGCTGTTATTTATAACTCTGTGAACCTCCTGTGAATTGGCGTCACCATTTTCCATATTTTCGCATTGTTTATTAGACTCGATGTACACCGAACATACTTTAATTGCTTCTTCCAATGTTATTTCATCCTTTTGTAACAAAGTTTTCCGTAGTTCTGGGGTATTGATTCCACACGTTATCATTGTTTTTACTAGACTGTCATTTAAGTCCCCAAACTGCATTTATTAGCCTGGTTTTTAAGATACGTTATAAATTGGTTTAAAGGTTGATTGTTTTGTTTCGCAGAAAAGAACTTGTATCTTTCAAACGACAAGTTTTCTTTCGGTAGAAAGTGTTCATCGAATTTTTTAATTAGTGGCTCTAATTTATTTTGTTCTTCTGCACTAAATTTAAACGTCGTGTAGATTTTAAACGATTCCGGGCCTATATAGTGCAGAAATTGCGCCACTTGAATAGCTTCGTCCTTTTATTGATTTCGGTTGCCACGAGGTAATTTCGGAACATCGCCTTCCATCTTCTCCATTCTTCATTTATATTGTCTTCTAGTTTCAATTGTGGAATCGTCGCACTCATTTTTAATTGTTTTTACTGATATTTTCTTTATTCCTCACTTTTAATAATAATATAATTTCTTTGACATACCAGGTACTACCACCGACTGCACCATGTTGTATATGTTTATTATCTCCTGTGTATTACATGTTGCTACTACAACGGTTCTACAGCAAGTGTCTCGTTGGAGTAAGTAGTGCTGCCAACATACTCCAAAAAAAAAAAAATTTAAGAGCCCAATAAGCCAGTGCAAATCTTAATATCTTTATTATATCCTAAAATAATGAATAAAAGAACTTAAGGGGGTAAGCAAATGAATTTACTTTATTCACCATCAAAAGATGCCACTTGCGTACATTTTGGCTGTGATTGCAAAAAGTCCGCACATACATGCAAAAAATTGCTGCTTAAAGTAAGGTGATGCAATGGTGGAAACCAATTTTGATAACATGGACGTACCTACATTAAAATAAAGAAAGCCACTTGTTTGAGAATATAATTTTTGCTTGAATTCTAGTTGAAGAACGCGAAGCTACGATTTTTCGAAAGTACGAGTTGCTAAAATGTCTTCTGAAACGAATTATTTATACTATTTTTTTCTATTTTGGATTGATTTTAATAGTTATTTGTATCACTAGGCCAGAAACTGACCTTTTGCGAGTGTAAGGATGGTTTGCAGGCGAAAGCGTTAGCCACGGCTTGTAAGTCCGAGCACTCGCAAAAACAGTTTCTGGTCAAGTGATACACATGATTTTTGAGCCGACAAATGGTCAAATTTGTTGAAATTAAATTTGGCAGCATTCAACACGGTGTCATTTTGGTATATATTAAAATATGTATTTTTTTTTCAATGTTTGCATTTAAAAGCCTAAATGCCTATAATATCTTTCAAAATAAGATGTAAAATAGTACTGCAACATATTATTTTACGTATTCCAGGATGAGGATTGTACTGATTTCAGTGTCATGAGTATAATGTGATATTGCCAACATTTAGTAACTTTTTGGTGGCCGAGGCCAAGAAAAAGGGAGTTTCTGGCCCTTTTTGAGTGATGCAAAATTAGTGATTATGGACGGAGGACAGAAAAATAAAATTTCGTGAGTTTTTAAATTTAGGTAATTTTGAAGTATAATTGCTGGGTAGCAATATTTTCATTAAATTTTGATTTAAATGCTAGTTAAGTTTAATTAGTACATTTATCATACGTTTAATTAAAAAACATGTGTGGAAATAAAAATAAGTAGATAAATAAATCTACTGAAACATAAATTACGATTTAAATTAACGCACGCCGAACGTAACGACAGCTTTGACGCTTAATATCAAATCAGTGTTAGGTGGAATAAACATTGTTCTATTTCTATAAAAACTCAATTTTCTATCTATCTAGCTATGTAAGCGACCCTAAAATAGAAAAAATACGGTTTCAAAGTAAAAAGTACTACGGGATTATCACAAAAGGAAAAAATTACTAAAATCTTTTATATGCAATAATTTGCATGTGAAAACAAGATGTTAATCTAATTACATATTATTATTCCTTCAGAAGAACACAAATTAAAATTAGTTTTGGATGAAACCAAAATAGCATGAATAATACTGTTGGCCAACGTCCCCGAAATGATCTTGCGTAGCACTAAAATAGGTTTTCTAGTACGTTATTGTAAATTTAATTTTTTGTTGTGTTTAACACATGAAGAGAGTCTTTTTTCACTCCCACTCTAATTTCTCTAACTCGAACTCGAGTGGAAAAAAGAATAGCTTTCCTCTTGTTGAGTTAATTTGAGGTGGTGATGCAACTACCGAAGTATATATTGTTCCTCAATGAACTGAATTTGCAAAAGTATGACAATGACCAGCTAGACCGTTCATGAAGCTTAATATGCATTTCTGGTCGTAATAAAATTTAAAAATCTAATCATGTATAATTGATTATGTCCTATTCATTTAAAATATTTTCAAGCATCTAGCGCTTGCGGGTTATACTGAAAGTCTATATTCACTTTATTATTTTAATACAATACCTTGTATATTTCATATCTATAGCACGTCTATCAGTTTCTGTTTTTGAGATAAAATTCTTTTCCGAAGCTGGTTGTCGTTATTATTATTTATCGTAGGTATTCTCTAAAATAAAAATCTTTGCCAAAAACAATTTCTAAATTTATACTATTCAGTCTGAATTAAAAATCAAATCAAATAGTTTTGGAATTCCGAAACCCCCACATAATAGATTATAACTCACGATGCCGTGCTCATAAAGTGATCTTTTTGAGGAGGATTTTAGTCTTTCAACTAAACTTAAAAAATCGATATTTTTCGAGATATATTAAACTTGAAATTGTTTTTTTTTAAAAAGGATTCGCTTGGATTGACACAAATTCACAAATCTCTAAAAGACACCCGTTTGTTCAGTTTTTGGCGCCCGACATAATTTTGTTTCGTTCATTGGCTGCAAATCAGGATATATTTCATTGAATTTCTTACATGTTCTTGCTACAATTTTGTCACATTATCCATGAAGAATAAATAAATTCATCAAAACTTCATGCGAGTAATTATTTCGCTCCATTGTAATTTGTTTTTGAATAATTATTAAGTAGTAAATCACAATTACAAACTCAAAACTTCGACGTCTGTCAAACACAATGAATAATTGAGAATTGTCAAATCACATAAAGTTCCATAGCTAACTAATGCAAATTATGTGAAGACAATGTAATTTTTAATAATTATTTGCCATTATTTCGAAAAGTTAACGAGTTAGTTATACCACTATACTATATCAGCTTGAAGCCATCAGAATCCAAGTAATATACACAGTGTTCTATTTAAAAAATTAAGTTTTGACCTTTTGTATGTCAGGTCAAAATCATTAATTTTAAACCTCCCTGTATAAGATAAAATAAATTTATTTAGGTAGCTGTTAAATACAAGGCTTTTGCAAACTGCATCTAAAAACTTCAGCTATATATGGTTTCAAACGGCAGCTAAATTTAAATTTTGGTGGGATCATATTTGGAAAGAAAATAATCTAAAATAATTATTATCTCAAAACCGGTGTAGATAGGTATAGAAAACTATTCAGAAAAAAATTATCAGTAAAAATTACGATTCTAAAAATTGAATAATATACAGATTGTTTTATTAAAAATTATTAAGTTGTTACTACTTTTGAGTAGAAGCGGCAACACTGCCAAAATAATATTTTAGAAAGATAGATGGTGTGTATTGATGGTGTGTATTTATAGCAGTAGCCAAACTTTCAGGTCACTCCTATGCCTATACCCATCAACTATCAATGACCCTTTTCCTCTTTATCTTTCTTGATCTTAAAAACCCACTTCATATATAATAATTCACATTTTTTAGATTTCTTAACCAGTTGTCAGGTGCTTACTATTTATTGCTTCATCGTATGTTGTGGTTCATCAGTTTCCAAACTAAAATAACTCAAGTCATAATCATAGAATAAATTATGAAGTACTTTAAGATACTTTTGGGACCTTTATTGGGACCAATCTTTGATCTCTCATTCGCTGGTGTTTGTTCAGGTATTAAATGTATGTTTTCATCTAACTTTTCCAGATTTACTTTTTATGTCTAATTTTGCCTTTTTACCTTCAGACCACACTTTGTTGCCAAAAAAAAACCTTTAATAATTTTTAAATCAAAAAATGTCTTTCAACGGAACACATACCAGTAATATTTAAAAAGAAAATGACGGTTAATTGTAGCCTTAGCTCAGAACTTTTTTTGTAAATTACTTTTAGCTGGTATAGCACTTAGAAACTCTATCAAAGTCCTGAATTATCATTCCGCCTTTCTATTTTGTTGGGGGTTGTATGCCGTAGTACACTCATGTTTAATTCCTTTCTTTTTTAGCAAAGTTTCCACTGAAAAATTCATAAACTCCCCACCATTATCATTTCTTATTTGTTTCATTTTCAAAAACTCAAGAAAATCTTAAAAACTTCATACACATCAAACTTATTTTTCAAGAAATAAACCTGTAGTTACTATAATCATCCTTCAACAAAAACATATAGCGTGAGTTGTTAAAAGAGGGCCCCTCCATTGATCCGCGGAGATTTATATTGCGATGATTGCATTTTTGTGTTGT
The DNA here is from genome assembly GCA_030710515.1 of Abscondita cerata. Lineage (NCBI taxonomy): Eukaryota > Metazoa > Arthropoda > Insecta > Coleoptera > Lampyridae > Abscondita > Abscondita cerata. The sequence continues at coordinate 24,922 of JALBCR010000717.1, forward strand.
ATAATATGATTTTATTTCGAATGTGAGCATGAAACCTTCTGTGTTTAAAATTCTTTGGTTGATAAAATCTCTAATACTTGGATTCTTAATAACAATAACGTGGATTAAGATTTAACAAAATTTTAATTTATAGAAAATTAATCAAACGTATAATTCTTACAAATATTAATATAATCATAAATATCGTTACGTGCACGACTTTGCAAAATTTATAATTCGTTACAATCTTATTTAATTTTAATACACATATTTAAATATACTAACTTAATCTAACCTGGTAAATTTATTCGACGTGTACGTGCGACCTTCTACCGTTCTCGGAGGTGACCTCTTAAACTTTATGTATTTATTGTTAACACTACTTCGCAGGCTTGCAACACTTTGTGAGCTGTTTCAACAATATTAAACCGTTTTTTAATAACTGGGTTAATTAATTACACAACTCAACACTTCTTTCAATGATTAGCGAAGAACATTTCGTATTAATTGTTTTTTGCACCGACTCAAAATTACACGTCCACCATCTCCCCACTTTCACTTCACTTGATCACGTACGCACAAAAATCGATATATCTTCTTAACATACAAGAAACCTCTATATCTTACTACTAGACATTATATCTCTATTTACATCTATACATTACAATTATGACATTATACAATCACTGCAATATGTATTATCTCCAGGTTCTTTTGTCCTGTTTTCACTAACTTTAAATGGTTGCTTACATTGTTTGTCTAGTAGGTACATACACAAAATCTACAAAAATAGTTCAATTTTTTTTATATAAATTTTGATTTGACTGAGTGCATTTTGTATGTACCTAACATTCTAATGACCTAAAGTTTAGTGCCACCATTCAAGATCATAGTTCCTTTTTACAAAATAACAAACGTCAGTATCAGATGTATTAAATATTTGATTTTGGCATGTATGCTCAAAAGGATGAGACCATCTAAATATCATTTTAAATATAGTCCGTTTTTGTTAATAAAAATAGGATGACGTTCAACTTAGAAGTGCTAGAAGTAGAAAAGTAAAGTTATCTGCAAACATGACAATCTTGTAACAAACTGTTAGGTGACGTCATCATATTGTTATCGTGAATGAACTTTAGCTTTTCGCATCGTATGGCTACATTTACCGTAACGTTTTCTTTGTTTACAAACTGTGCGCGTTTTGCATCAGAAAATAATGACAAACCCTTGTCCAAAATTTAAATCTGATACAAAGAGAACATCATATAAAACGACAAGATGAAAATTGGGATCATTACAGGATAATAAACATGTTACCTTGACCTTTTACTTGCAAGGTTACTCCATCACCAAATTTTCACTTATTTCGGTACTTCTAGGTTTATGAAACTACAAAAACCTGTCGGTCTTTTTACGTGTGTTGGGACGCTCCGATATTTATAAACCATTCCATATTTGCTTGGGATACTATGTCACTCGAAACTGTTATAAGAGCAACGCCTCCTCCACTGCCACTACGACCATTTTCTTGGTGTTTATCTCGTTCTACCTTCTGTCTCTTTGCGTAGCAATCCTTCACCCAATGACCTTTTGCAATAATTACACTCGATATTTCGACACTGACTTTTAAGGATCCCATCTTTCCACAAACAAAATATTTTCTGTTGTTTTTGTTACCATTTTTCTTCTTCAATTAAAAGAGTCAAATTATTTAATAATTGATTTTCTGTACTCTTCCACGCAGACCGAAAATGCGGAAAATTTATCAGGATGAGAATGATTTTCGTAAAAAATCATTTTTTCCGCAAATATCTTCGCTAGGTTATATTAACTTAGCTTGCAAATTTGTCACTTTAGAAATGAAACTGTTCATCTTTTCATTTCCAAACTTTAATTTATAAAATTGCTGAATTAATAGATGTGTGCTAACCTCAAATTTCCTCTCAAGAATGCTCTACAATTTGGTGTCACACTGCATTACATGGGAGCACAAGGGCATCTTTTATTTTCATCTTAGTAATTTTTTCAGCATCTTCGACTGGTTTCAATTCATCACCATCAAATAATCCCTTAGTCGTCAAAACTAACTTCGCCTGAAACTTCCAGACATTCGAGTTGGAATTACTTAACTTTATTGCCATCATCACAGAAATATAAAAAGATTCGGTTAAGGTGGTGCGGGTTCATGATGAAAACGACAATAGGATGGTGGAAACTGCTTCGAAAATGATGCAAAACGAAAAAGAGGGAAACCTGCCAGGAACTGAAACATAGAAATATTGACAAAAAAAAATATGGAGTGAAAACAAGCTGAAAATCTAACTTTGAATCGTAAGGAATAGAAGGATCGGTGACGTTGTTTATCTCGACACAGTAAAGCTTCATTTACATTTGGCAAGTTTACTGGCGGAAAGTACTTGCGGCCACTAAACTTGTCATGTGTATACCCCAGAAAAGTGCACTTGCTACTTGCCGACAAGCGCTTGCTAGAAGTTGACGGACCGGCTAGTTTACTGGTCGACACGCTGCATTTTCACTTTCCAAGTGTAAACGAGTTCGGACAAGAAAGTTACAATGAATGTGAAGTGGGATGGAAATCAGATAATTTCATTTTTAAATTTATATGAAAAATATGACATTTTGTGGAATATACAGTTAAAAGATCACATGAATAAAGCAAGACGAGAAACCGCATTTGAAAAACTTTTAAAGGAGTTACAAGAAACAGGATTTGAAAATATTGACATGAACATACTGAAAGCAAAGATAAAAACAATAAAAACAGTTTATAGACAAGAAGTGAATAAAATTGTAAAGTCTAAAAAAAAGTGAAAGCGGTATTGATGATTTGTACAAGCCAAAGCTTATGTGGTTTGCCGGGGCAGATAGTTTTTTACGAACATGGTCATAAACAGGGAAACAACAAACAACATGGTAAGTAAAAATAAGTTATATTATAAACCAATCATTTTATATTGCCATGGTACAGCACCTTCCCCGAAAAAATAATCTGCGTACTTATCACGTAAAGAACTCGCAGCTTGTGAATGGTTATTAATTCCCAGATGTCTCATTGACTGTAGTGCTTGACCTTCTGAATGCCAGGAACCATTAATAATATCCCCTGTGTCAGTATCCTCACAATCAAATGTTCCAAATGGGCAATATTCTCGGGCATAAGTTATTCTAAGCCAGTTGTGCAAAGCACAAGCAGCTTTTACAGCTAAATCCACAGTGTTTGATTTTAAATTAATAACTCCTCGAAATAATCGAAATCTTGCACTTAAAATTCCAAAAGCGTTTTCTACAACTCTTCGAGCTCGTGATAAACGATAGTTGAATATTTTTTGTTTAGTGGTTAACGTTCCGGTGTACGGTTTTAGCAGATTTGTCCTCAAGGGAAATGCATCATCGCCGATTATTACGGAATTTTGTGGAAAATTCAAGCTTCCATGTAACATTGCTTCATTCAAGGTAGAATTCTAAATATAGTGCTGTCACTTGCTCTGCCATTAGCTCCAACTTCTATATATTTAAAACAATAATTTGCATCCACTAATGCAAATAAAATGATGCTGTAAGTCCCTTTGTAATTATAAAATTCTGAACCACTATTAGGTGGTTGTTGTACCTGAACATGTTTGCCATCTATGGCGCCACAACAATGAGGAAAATTCCATTGTGTAGAAAACCCTGTCTGAATATTCTTCCAATCTTCATCCGTTGAGGGTACCTGTAAAGTAAATACAAAATTACTATTTTTCCGATTTTTCATTACATTTTTTTTATATAAATATTTAAAAGTACAGGGTGTTCTGTTCTTTTTAGGATGTGATAACACAACAAGAAACTGTCGAAACTGATGCCGAAGAAACAATCCCACCAGAATCACCATCTACACCTCACTCTTTTAAACGTAATAAACCATCAAGCATATCTCAAAATCTTAAACCCAACAAAAGTTCTAGAAATATAATATCAGGTTCTGGCGTTGATAAAGCAATAGAGTCCTTAAAAGAAATTGTCGACAAAAATCAGAATAAGCCCGACGATCAATATGATTCCTTTGCAAAACATATTTCAGCCCAACTAAAGAACTTCCTCTAAGAAGTTTTATTATTTTACAAGGACAAATCCAGGAACTTATTAATCGTGAAAGATTAGCCCAACTTCCATTTCAGCAACAAATGCATCAGCAGTTCGACAGCAGACCTTCCACATCTACTTCTCATTATTTAGACATCGGACAACAATCACTGCAGCAACAAATGTATCAGCAGTTTGACAGCAGCACTTCCACATCTCATAATTCCCATTATTCAGACATTGGACAACAACCACTTCAGCACTTCGACACCAGGCAGTACAGCAGGCCTTCTACAGCTCATTCTCACTGTTCAGACCTTTTACAACAAGCAAGAGTAGAGGCCTCAATCGAGTCTGATAATGATTTTGATAATATTTAAAGTAAGAAGTAAAAATTAAAATGTATTTTGATTTTCTAAATAAAACTAGCATAATAAAAAATATGTACACTCATGACCAAAATTATTGCATATCGCATATAATGCCTAAACGTAAGAACAATCATATTGAAATAAAAAAAATACGATATGCAAAAGTTTTGATCTTTGTTTCATTGACTTACCGTTATATAGTTCGTAAGGACTTCATATATTGCCAAAAGCACCTCTGGTAAAAAAACTGAAATAGTACATTTCGGTAGTCTGTATAAATACTGCAATGACGCAAAACTATCACCAGTGGCAAGATACCGTAATGTTACTTCTAATTTTATTTGAGGAGAAATAGGACTTCTCATCCACGTTTCCGATTTTGTAAGTTTAGGTTTAACTAATTTTAACAGTTCTTGAAACTTTTCGACAGATAACCTCATAAAATTTCTATAAGAATCAGGATCTTCAGTTGATAACTCCTTTAAGAGTAGTTCTGACGCACCCAGAGTACTTCTACGTCTTATCCAATCTCTAATCCACACTCGTTTTTCTATTTTTCTTGTCTTCTAACATTGCTATTAAATTATTGGCAATTTCATTTGTAACAACTGTAACAGCAGCGCGCACTACAGCACTTGGAGCCATTTTCTTTTACTACTTTAAGCAAATAAACTTGAAAATATGTAAACACAATACAACAAGCAAGTTTAGTGGCCGCAAGTACTTTCCGCCAGTACACTTGCCAAATGTAAATGAAGCTTAAGGTAACAGAGGAAGAATTATGTTATGTCATTTTTTAACGCTCTAGATGAGATATTTTCAAACATGTGCTTCATTTAAATAGTGCAACTTTAAACTGCCTCCATTTTTAGAACTCTCTGTATAATCAAAAATACTTTCAAAAGGTGTACTTAGTAACTCTACTGGATATAGCCAATTTTGAAAGGTATATTCCTTCCAACTATGTAATCCTTCAATATCGGAAGTTTGCGCTACCCTGTGTAAAACATCTTTGAATAAACTGCCCGTTACATTAAAAAAAAGTAAGATTAGATAGAATAGCTAAAAGGAAAGCTTTAAGTGGTGATCTTCTATAGACACCTCCAATGGCATCTGTACTTCAAAACCACCTTGACAAAAACAGCGACCGTCGTCGGATCCACTGACTGTATTTTTTGTGATTATGGCAGATTATTTGAGTAGGTTAATAGAATGAAAGCACTTAAATTTATAGATGTGTTAAAGTTCTATTTTATTTGTCTTAGGTGGTTTCTAAAATTGGTTTGTCAAAGCTAACAGATCAATGAGTCATTTAGAAAAAAATGTAAAAAAAGTACTTCTAAGATACTGAACTTGAAGCATTTAAAATAGCATTTATTTTTTGGAAAAATAGGTATTTTTAAACAAACTCTGACACTGTTTTTAGATACTTGGTATGCTAAGCAGATCATTAAATATATCTAGAACTAGTGCAGTAATTAAATCGTATTTGAGGTACTTAATTAGCAGTTAATGTGGACTTAATTCTATTGTACAAAATTTTGAACTGCTAACTTTAAGGACGTGAATTAAATGGGATGTTTACTATTTTCCAGGTAATTACAATTACAAATTGTCAGTTTTTGTTTTAGTTCTGTATTTTATTCTAAATTCACAACAATTCACTATTCACACTTCAGCTAATTCTTGTTTCAGGATTTGAATTTATAGTTTGTTCTTACTTCAAAACTATAGCAGATCATCTTCTTATAATGCTGGTACTACATTAATGTGGCAAAATCATCAATACTTTATTGTTTGAAAAAATACAAAATAAATCGACTCAACTAAATAAATTTATTCTGATATATACGTAATTTAACTCTATTTTTAGTATCACAACAAACTAAACTAAATTATTTTTCCGGAAATACAGTTTCGTAGCTAAAGTGTTTGACAATATCGTTAGCAACCTCTAAAACAATTTCGGATATCCTTGTTTCAAGAAATGGCGTAACAACTTCAATAAACTCTTTTCTGTTTTGATTAAGAACGTCGTTGGCAGCTTGTACTAAAACAAAAAAAAAAGTTTCCCACTCCATTTTCCAAAAAAAAAAACAACTTACATAATATGGGATCGTTGTTAGTCGCACTTTCCAGTTTTATATTGTAATCACCGATGAGTAGTTTCAGTTCTAAATTGGAAAAATGAAGTTGTTTTTCGCCGTTCACTTCAATAAGTTCAGCTTTTAAGACCGCGTTTCCAGCACAATTAGCTAAAAAATAAGAATTTTTTTATCTATTTAATTGAAAACATTTCTCTTAGTTACTGGCGTTAGCAAAAAATCTTCCTTCGCCTTTAAACGGAACCACCAAAATTCTTGCGTTGGCATCGTAAAATCCGGATAACCTCAACAAGGGTAGAACGACTTGTATCCGAAACGTCAAGTTGGGAATGTTTACTCTAAAAAATTGAATGTGGTAAAAATTATATCAAAGACGAGTTTTAAAATCGTTTATGATTAACGAGTATAAAAAATTTACTTGAGTTTGTTAAGTTGAAAATCAGAAGCACCAGCTACATCGATGTCTTTTAGAATAACTTTAAAATTTCGCGATCCTCTACCAGCATCAAAATCGCGTATTCTTAAAGGTTCTAGAGGTGGGACACCTAACTCTTCAATTCCTTTCATGAGATGAGGCCTTAATAACTCTATGGATTCTTTAATACATTTTGATACATCAGGATCACTACGTTTGCATACTTTTATGTAGTCCGCTAAAATAATATTGTCACTGTTAGTAGTTACCTTAGTTTGTAGATACTTACGGATATTAGCACTGGTAAAACCGAACACAGCAAATGCAAATATAATAAATGCGTTCCAAATCATTGTAACAGTGCAAGACTAGTAATACCTGCTGCACCGACGAGTTGCTGGCTATATATAATAATCGTTTAGATACCCAAAAACTATCAATACTCATGACTCATTGTCTTTAATAACATAATAAGTCCAAGAAGGACAACTCATATTTTTAAAGCAATGCTGCGAATAAACTCCCATCATAATCGTATACAATATTCAATTAGAGATCTCAAGATGAAAAAGATTTTAGCGATATTTGCATAATAGTATTTAATTAGTATATAAAAAAGAATACTATTTATTGTTATATAACACGTATATTCCTGTAAACATTAAATCACGTTTATGTGTTAGTACGCTAAAATTTAATTGGTAATTTATACTAAGTATTTGATATGTGGAATATTACCTACTTAGAAAGTTGTTTAGTTGACTAGAGCAATAATTTTTTAAATTACTTTTGATTTACAGAAAAACAGAATATAATACTAAAAGGTTTTTAATGTTATTGAACATCATTGTGCAATAATTAAAACAAGAACATTTTAAATTTAGTTCAAATCTTGAATCCAAGAAGGTATTGTTATTAAGTAAAAAATAGAAAGTGTGTTTGGTGATACATTAAAAATTCATCAACCAAAATGAAGGGTTTTAGATAAGAATCAAAAGAAAGGGCTCTACTGTGTTTATTTCTTATATAAGACCATGTTTTGAATGCATGTGTAGCCTTCTTACACCGTAATTACACTGTTGATGAATTGATGGTATTGAACTTAACAAATGTCATAACAATCTAGGTACTCGTTTTTATTTTACCTCAAGCATTTATTATCAATTATCTACCAATTACGGTAAAATAAAAATTATGTAAGTAAATAAAAGAACCTTTGTAGAATACCAACTACTAACTGGAACTGTAACAAAATAGAAGAGTTGCTATTTATCCTTTGGATCATTATCGTACAAAATGGATTAATCTAATTTGCAACATTTTTTCAACTGAAATAATTTTTAAAACTGGACCACTTCTATATTGAATATAACAACTGTAATTTTAATTACACCACTGGTCGTGGCTTTCCAGTTCTCAAATGATCGTGAACATCTTCAACTTTTACGTATTGATCCCAATGGATTGTTCCGCGGTCAGCTTCTTTTAAATTGCGTTTACTTACAGAATTACTTCGGCTATATCTGATCGTTCATCCTTAACACCAAGAAGTCCAAACCATAACTCCTTAATCTAGATGTTTTAAGGTAATTGCAGTACTTGTATAAATTAGGTGGATGTATTATCGAATTTGCAAAAAAAGTAACGCGACTTTAAAGACTATAAAATAAACAATTTAAATGAACAAAGATATCAATAAAAAAAAAGATTAAAAATAGTGTCGATATTAATTAATATAGACAGTAAGCATGTGTGTTCTTCTTAAAAACACGGGCTGTGGTCGGTTTCAAAATATTAGTATCAATACATAAGTACTAATATTATATTACAAATATGTGCGTAATTCTTATACAAATTATGCCGTTGAACGTTATCAAAGGGTTTCTCCGGACGTCTGATAGGAGAATTCCGGTCAGATGGGCAGTATCGAATAAATAAAATACTCGAGGCAGACCATTATCAATAGTGCATAATCCAGAGTGGGCTACTCTGTACCCAGAATGGTCTTTCGAAAAAGAGATTGTGGTATCAGGCCTTAGAATTTTGTAAAAATCAAAGGTAGAACAAAAACAGATGGAGGATGAAGGATGAAAAACCATAAGTTCTGTAAACGTTAACCAACAACCAAACTTACGCCTCAATCGTAATGCAAATACCAAGAATAAGACGGAATCGGGAAATATAAGGAGAAAACTAAAATTCAAGAGTTAGTTAGAGAATTCCAAGAAAGCAACATTGACATACTTTCTCGAGCGAAACCAAGAATAAGTGCAAGAAAACAGACGGAGTTTTTACTACTGTAGTGTAACAGAAAAAGAAAATACAACTAAGGCTAGTGTGGCAATCTTCTTAAAAAAATAATATTTCTATGAATATAGGTAAAAAACAATTCATGGAATCTCCTTTTCAAGAAGCACAGAAAATTAGAAAACATCAGGAACTAATTGTATCTGCTAACTTAAATGGAACAATACCAGATTCCAGATAAAAGACTTTAGAATGAAAAGAGGAATGAAATGCTGTAGTGATCACAAATTCTTAACAGCGAAGATAGATAGCACTCACTTGAACTAGAGCATCAAGATACAGCGAAATGCAGAATATAAAAACGCCCGTACAAGGAAAAGATAAAAATTAAAGGTTTATACGAGGCGTGTTTTTAAAGTAAGTACCGTTTTGCAATAAAAAATAACAAATAAATATTTTTTATCAAATTTTTTTTTATAAGAAAGACTATACTTTACTTTTCTACATAATTTCCACTAATATTAAAGCACTTATCGTATTGTCGGACCAGATTTTGTATTCCATCGTCAAAGAAGGACGCCGCCTGCGTATGGACACAATTTCATAAAGAACACTTCTTGAGACAGCATGAAACTGTTCAGACAAGGACGAAATCGTGAATCGTCTATTCTCTTTCACTTTAGACTCTACTTTTGAATCAAGTCATCGGTAATTACTGAAGGTCGCCCACTTCGTTCTTCATCATGAATGTTTGTGCGGCCATCTTTAAATGCCCTAACCCATTTCCGCACCATTCCATCACTCATAATGCTTTTACCATAAACATCACTGATTTGGCGATGAATGTCAGCTGATTTAAAGCCTTTAGCACTGAGAAAACGTATTACAGCATGCATTTCACAGTCGGCGGGATTCTCAAAAGTCGGAGGCATTTTACAATCACGCAAACAGATGTAGACTTGAACGGAAGATTTCGTAATGGTGTTCCGTGGCTTCCCAACAGATGTAGCTACACGACGCGCATGCGCTAAACCGAGACCGCAGCGCTGCGGCGGCGAAAATTGAAAACCGTACTTACTTTAAAAACACGCCTCGTATCAAACAAGTTAGAGGTATCCATTGGGATGGATGCAAACGGAAATGTTTACCATGTGGTTCAACCGTTTCCTAAAATACACAAATCCAGTGCTTTTGATCTTTGATAGACACTCTACTCATGTGAAAAAAAAGGCACACGTCCCATCGCTTGCAGCCATTGGACGTTGCATTTATGTGGCCGCCGTTAGACAGTCAGAATGTACAAAATTGGCTTCGAAACAACCGCGGGAAAAATAATATCAATATATGAAGAAAGAGGAGTTCTTTGGAAGCTGGCTGTTTACATGCGTTAGAAGCACAGAATGACAAAAAGAAAAAAAAGATGCCCGCGCTAAGAGGAAATTAGTTACGATTTCATCGTCATCGGAGTCAGATTTGGAGTATTTATTAAATAAGAGTGAAGATGGCGGGAAAACGGGAATACGTAATGGTAATGTAAGGGGACGAATTTTTCTGAGGAATGGAGAACGAAAAAACACATGGTTTCTAGTAGAGATAAATGCTGGCGATGGTCTGAGACTGATGATATTCTGGACTATGATACCTATATTTAGAATGTCTTCCTCATTTTTCAAGTAAATTTAACTGCATAGTCTTGTTTTTATTATGGTGTTGTTTTGGTTGTGTCTTACTTTGCCCCTATGACTGTCCCATTTTACCTCTTATATGGAACCCAATGAGTAATTTACAACCTTTTCAAAATTGCCCTATTTGTTGTTAAATGCATTACTTTTTTGGGAATATTGGATATTAAATGTTTATAGCAACATGAAATAATCTGTTGAGATCGAAAAAAAATGTTAAAACGCTGTATTAACAATAAAATAATAGTGCCAAAACACTAAAGGTATCACTTTGTCCCGACTTCCTCTACTATATTGTAAATGTCTGTTCAAGGTTTAGTTTAACGTGATTTTGACATTTAAATAATAAAATAATGTCGATAAGATTAAGTTACTGATCTTGGGAAGATGAATTTATATAATTCATATCAAAAGACAAGCAAGCAATTAAAAAGAAAACGCCTTAAGTTTGACAGCGAATATGGTGTATGCGTTATTTTAAATTCGTTGAGATTTAGAAAAAATTTCTGTAAGTATAGAATTTCTTTCTAACACAGTTAGGTATAAAGTTCAAAAGCATAATTAAATTACGTCAGAATGTTAAATAACTGCGGTAATTTACTTTTTAACGTAGCAGTATATTGAAAAATAAGTGTCACAATAAGACTTTTTGTCGCACAAAGACTGACTAGAGGGAGGTTTGGAAATATTTGATTGAGACAAAAAAGTTGTCACACACGTTTTTCATAGTATCTTTTCTATTTCTCTAGTGTTTGTTCTAATTTCCTTAAAAAATTGACATCAAAGATTCGATTATTAACGTTTATACAATATGTAAAACAATACGAAAGAAGTTCTCTTTCCGCATCATCTACAATTTGTTGACGTTTAAAATTTTCTTTTGCTAAATTTATAGAAGAGGTTTACGATAAAACGAATTTATTAATAAAAGTATTATTATACAGTGAGCGGCATAAGTAACGAATAAATTATATACCTTTTTATACAAAATGCCGAAACACGTCAGTTTTTGTTGTTAATATAACGTGACAATTCCAACCCTGCCGTAAACTCCTTTGTAAGGGTAGCACTCCCTCAATTTTTTTAATCGGGAGGGTGGTTTGTGCTTCTTCGATTGAAAAGAAATTTAATGGTGTGGCACTTAAAATAAATAAATTAATTAGTAAGTTTTGAAATTTAAAAAATATGTTAAGAAACAAAAATGGCAGCAGACGGTAAATTGGATAATAGTTAAAAAATCTACGAAGACACCCCTCTCAATAAAAAAAATTGAGGGGTTTATTACCCCTACAAAGGAGTTGGGTTGAAACAGTTACGTTAAAATATTTGATATTAACAACAAAAATTGACGTGTTTTGGCAATTTTCATAAAAAGGAATAATAACGCCAAAAATTAAACAAAAGGGATGAAAGTTTTAAACAACCATCCTTCCACTTCTGAAGAGGTAAACAAGGTGTGGAACGAGATGTGCGAGAAAAACTTAGAGAGTCAATCTAAAATGCCGTTGTTTGGAATTAATTTAAAAAATAATTTTTCTAACTGTACAAAGAGGGCAAATTTCGAAGTTTGTAAGGGTAGAATCGGCTATCGTGTTAGTGTTTTCGAGTTACAGCGAAAAGATCGATTTTTCTAAATTTTGAAAAGTGTCTATATCCTAGTTGTTTATTAAGTTAGAGAAAAACTAGTAATACCTTCGTTAGACACTTTTTGAGAGGAATAAAATGGTGTTGACGGATTTTAAATATCTACATTTGTTTACGAGTTATGAAATAATTTTTTTCTTTAATAGATACCATAGTTGGCTCTGATTTATTTTGATAGAGTTTTTTTTTCTCTTTACGACGATATATACCATGTAAGGTCAATCATAGTTAAATTTAGTCAAAACTCATATTTTCCAATATCAAATAAAATTATCCTAGTTACCAAAGACATTTTGTTTTAAGTTTATGACGGATTTCATGTATATATGCTGCCTCAATTACGTTACCACCTTTTCATTTTTCAATCGTCTGAAAAGTGCAAAATGGCTTACGAAAACTATGAAAAGTATGATAAGTTAGAATGCTCTATTTAAAATAATAACAATTCCGACATTGCATCGGAAATATACTTCAATCGTTATTCAGAAAGAAGGCAATCTCATAAGTCTATTTTTGTTAAATTAAAAGAAAATCTCAGGATTTCCGATGCCATGTTGTATTTGCTATTATTTTGAATAAAGCATTCTAACACATCATATTTTTCATAGTTTTCGTAAGCCATTTCGTACTTTTCAGACGATTGAAGAATTAAAAGGTGGTAAAGTATTTAGAGGCAGCATACATACATGACATCCGTCATAAAATTAAAACAAAATGTCTACGATAATTTTATTTGATATTGGAAAAAATTGGTTTTGACTAAATTTAACTATGATTGATCTTACATGATATACCGATATCACGTAAAGAGAAAAAAAAATTCTATCAAAATAAATCACAACCAACTATAGTTTCTATTAAAGAAAAAATATTTCATAACTCATAAACAAATGTAGATATTAAAATCCATCAACGCTATTCAATTCCTCTCAAAAGTGTCTAAAGAAGGCATTACTAGTTTTTTCTAATTTAATAAACACTAGGATATAGATACTTTCAAACTATAGAAAAATCGATCTTTTCGCTGTAACTCGAAAACAAAAGACGATAGCCGATTCTAGTTTTCAAAAATGAGTTTCTCTCAAAAAAAAACAAGTCGAGACACCGACATCCATTTTCCTCTATCTCTTATGGTTACCGAGATACCCTATACAAACGTCGAAATTTGAATGAGTAATGACATTTGTTTTGTTTTATTTTGAATACAATAATTCTTTTCTACATGTGAAAAAAATTGTTTTTTTTTGTGAATATGCTTCGTGTATTGATAATGATGCGTGAATGTTAACTTTTGTAGAACTTTGTAGACAAAGTTGTAATTTTATATGTAGCAATTACTAAAACTAGAGTTGTATTTTAGAATTAACTGCTGCATGATATAAGTGTAGAAAGAAGGTTTACTTTTTAAATTGTTTAACGTTGTTTCTCGTCGCAAAATTATTTCTTTTATTAAAAATATGATATCAGATCGACAGTTTAGAGTGTTTGTTAAAAATAAAAACAGCAAATTTAGTTGTTAATATTTTTGAAATTGAAAGAAAGCTATTTGATGATGATTTGCATATTATGAAAAATTATTTCAAAACTTAAAAGCGCAGAAGTTTATTGTTTTTATTTAAGTAATAGAGAAAAAAGTGGAAATCCTAATATTACCTTTAATAATACAAAATTAAACCATAATTTCAACTAAGTTAGCTATAACAACTTGGGGGAGCAGATACAAAGACACTTCACACAGCTGCATTAGCATTATTTTATTTTACAGCAGAATATTATACTCCTACTTGAATGAAAAGTTATCATATAAAAAAATAAATGCTTTCGTTCTTTGTAATATCACTCCATCGAATATTCAAAGAAAAGCTACGTTAAAACAAGAATAAATATCAATAGAACAAAAACTTACCAATTTGGAATAACATTGAGAAGACTAACTAAGGAACGCTTTTTCTGAACTTTAGTGGAAGAAATCATGGTTTGGAGTTGTTTTCAATAAACATGTTATTGATGATCCAACAACTCAATTTCCGGGCCTTGACCAAAAAAGAAAATCTTGGTGAAAAGTACATCGCATCAGAACTGTGCTGTTTAAATGAGGTGTGATTTATAAACATTCATAGTTTAACGTTTGTTTCTTTATCCTACTATTTTTCTGTCATTGTCGTGACTGGCACTTGGACTGGTCCATTGTACGTCTTCATGCAGTGCAGTGCTGTTATATTTTATGTTCTTATTTATCATTTATTATATTTACGCACTTTGCACACACAATTGCATACGATTTTGTCAGCACATTATACATGTTTATACTGATATTCAGGGGCACCATATATTACACTTACATCACAATACAATAAATCACACTAAATCAAATTTAATTCGAAAGTAAATAAAAATATATTTGGTAACACATATTTAACGCAAAACGTCTATTGTTGTTTCTCCTGGTTCACTTTGTTTTGTTTTCAAATCGTTTAGGTCTATGCTGAGTAGTTATTATTATTCCCTCCTCAACCGTTGAAATTTGCAGAACCTCCTGAATAACTACATTTTTTACACACCAGGGTGTTTTAACAAGTGGTACTCCTACACCACAAAATGTGTTTAATCATGGCGTACGTACAACAACTAGTTTGTTATTAGTTTGAGTTTTGACCAAATAACCAATATAAGAGTCAAACACAGTTATTTTATGGATATAAGTTTCTCATTATAAACATCATATGTAGCCTTAACCTTTATTTTTTCCTTTTTTATCATGATTAAGTTAAAGTTAAAAGTAGAATTTGTGATTTTAAACCTACATCTTTATCAGCACCACCTGCAAATGCAAATCACCCAACGTTGCATACTCCAGCATTTATCGCGTAGTTCAATGCTAAAAAAACGTAACTTAACAAACCGTCCAATACTACATGTTTTATTTAACGTATGAAAATGTTACAGAACAGCTTCAGTTGAATTCAAATATTCCACTATTCTCTATTGTTCTCAAGAATTGTAAAACACTTTCTACAGTACAGAAACGACGTACACTTTGAAATTAAGACGATTTGTGCTGTCTTCGACAGATATGAAAAGTATCTAGTTTGCAGAATTCCGTAAAATAATTATGATATATTTTATGCCTTTATAGAAATTGTTAATACTAAAAATTGGCCACTAATCTGGTCGTACCCTAGAGTGTTTTTAGGGTGCAACTTTTTAATGACTCTTTGGACTTTAACAATTTTGATGGCGGGGAATGATGATTTAAGTGGATAAGATATTTCAAGTATCTACAACAACAGTATCTATCGGTTTACTTTCAGATGATTTTTTCAAATTGTAAATATATCTCGATTTTCTCTATCCGTTTTTCGCCTTTTTTTCTCAACTATCCTCTAATATTCACTAGGGTCATGATTTCAACTTTTTTTGGATGATTTTATTTAACTCTTGTAAAGTTTTTTTCTCGTTGGAAATCATCATCATCCAGTAAGTGGTTTTATGTACGGTTTATTTGACAGCTTAGATTCCAGTAAATCGCAAATTGTTAAACTAGCATATTTTAAAACTATCTAAGTTGATCTATCGATTGAAAGATAATTAGTTCCAACTTACAACAGGCTTCAGAAATGCAGGGTGTTCTATTTCAGTTAAGCAAGTTATTTAAGCTTTAAGTCGTTAGTGTTATGCGGTCCTAGTATTAAAAACACTCTGTACATCATAACATAATAGTAAATATTGTAAAAAAAATTTTGAAAGTTCTTAGTAAAATGGTGTAAGACAAAGTTGTCTGTTCTTATTTATCTTGAAGGAATTGTATTCTTTTTTAAAGGTCTGCCAATCAGGTAAAATCGAATTATCTCAGAAAAGGGCGTAAGTAGGTATAACGGACATGTTAAAAAACATACATTATTTTTTATCGTACAATTCAAAAACAGAAAAAATCTAGGGCAATCCATTTAAAATTACCTAACTTTGGTATGGTATGTGTTTCTGGAGCACTCTGTATTTTCAACTTCTACTTATGATATGGAGTCCTGTGATTCATTGCATACTTTTTTATTCTATCCACGTTTGTATTGTTTTTAACTCAACTCGTCATCATGTGACTTTTCTTTATATACTAAGTGACATAGAAAGAAGAACACCCAGTAATAATAAATTTATTTCAACAATTTTGGTATACTAGTGTATACGAATTAGATTAGTAAACGATCACAATTTGATAAAAATTAAACTGTTAACTTCTTCAAAAAACTTAATAATGTGTTGCTCCACCACGATGTCTTGTGCACTCATTAACACGTCTGGGATACTTCTAATGAGGTGATCGATTTCTTCTTGAGGTATCTCATCCCATGCTATCTGTAACTGATGCTGCAAAGCCGCTAGAGTTTGTGCAGGGTGAGGTAAATTGAGTAATCTTCTTCCCATAATATCCCAGACGTGCTCGATGGGCGAAAGATCGGGAGATCTTGGTGGCCAAGGCAACAAAGCAATTTGATTGGCCTCAAAATGAGCCAAAGAAACCCTAGCAACATGAGGTCGTGCGTTGTCTTGTTGGAATGTGCTGTTGGGGATGGTCTGAACATAAGGTACAATATGGGGTCTACGACCTCCTGGATGTAGCGCGCAGCGGTCATGTTACCTCTAATGAAGACCAAAGGTGACCTACTTCCAATAGCAATAGCTCCCATACCATAACTCCAACTGTGTGGTGCACATGCCTATTCACAGAAAATTGGGGATCTTGTCTTTCACCGCGCCGTCTTCTCACCCTTGCACGACCGTCATGCATACCCAAACAGAATCTGGATTCATCACTAAAGACAATTGAATTCCATTCTTGGTCCCAATTTGCCCGTTCTCTACACCACGCTAGACGATAACGTCGATGCTCTGGAGTCAGTGGTAGCACAAAAAGGGACGGTATGAAAAGAGCCCAAAGGTTCTTATCCGTCTATAAACGGTTCGCATCCCAATCGGTCTTCCATGTTCTTTAAACCACTGGTCCGCAATCGCCCGTGTAGAAGAGAAGCGGTCCCGTAAAGCCAATAGTCTAAGACGGCGATCTTCGCGTTCTGTGGTTCTTCGACGACGTCCTGTACCTCTCGCTCTTCGTGTACGGCCCTCTTGGTTCCATGCCCGAACACAGACTGCCACAGTGTTTAAACTCCGTTGCGTTCTAGCGGCTATATCTCTCATAGACAAACCAGCCTCACGCAATCCCACAATTCTACCCCTATCAAACTCGCTTAATTGCCGAAAATTATGGCGTCTTCGCACTGGAGGCATTGTGATTGAATTAAAGAAGCTCTTTGAAATGCATTTTAAATCGCTTAAATGGCAACTGTACTTACAAATGCTTAATTCATTGTTTTAGGGCTGAAAACTGATCATTTTTTATCTTAATGTAAACAAATATATTCCCAAAAAAAAAAATTACAAAATATTCATTATTACTGGGTGTTTTTCTTTCTATGTCACTTAGAATATTTTAATTTAAATGTAATTTGTTATCAGTTATGAATTTAAATTAATTTCCGTTTTTTTTTGGGATTTAATAATTAACACATTATTGGGTTAATTAAAGAAGGTTTTGTTCGGATGTATGTTCAGTGCATTTAGGAATTGACCCACCATTTTTGTATACATTTTTCTCTACCCTTCATTCGAAAGGGTTTTGTTCGTGAGAACCAAGGAAAACCCTTTCGAATGGAGGAAAAAAATGTATACAAAAATGGTGGGTCACACCTATAAAATTTCTAAATGCACTGGACTACAACTAATTGCACACAATATGACTGACTGTTGCATTTTAATACAGGTTTTTCACAATTCATATTTTCCCTAATTAAAACGAATGTGTATCTTATAATCCCGGATTTAGAATATGTAAATATTTTTTTGTTAATTTCTAACTACATTGTTTGAGTAAGTGGATACGTACATTTTCCTTAAATATTGTAATTTTTCAATGCAAATTTGGTTTTACATTGCCTTTTTTGATAAAAACCAAATTTATTACAATCGCATTTTACGTTTTTATAAGAGCTTTTAATTTCTATTCTACGCAAATGAAATAAATTATCGTTAGTTAATTAATATTGTTTTTACTAGTTTATTGTCATCGGTTAGAGAATTATTTTAATTCAATTATTTCTTATAAATAATAAAGCAAACAATTAGATTTTTATTTTGTACTAATTAAAACCAAACTAAATTTAAAGTAAATATTGAAAATTTTGAAAAATTCGGTTTGATGCTTATTAATTATTTGATGTCAAATTCAAAACTGGTTATCTTTTTTTTTGTAAATTTTGTATTCAACATTGATCAGTGTCCTTGCAGCTCTAAGCGGTATTACTTAATTACACAACCTTGTTGATATTTCTTAGAATAATCTTAAAATCTTTAATAATCGTTTAGAATGCTTGGTTGCGGTTGGATGAGGTTACGCTTTAGTAGTTATTCAATGGCTTTAGTATACTAATCGCAGGTATAATTACACTAATTTTTAAAAATCGCTGCTTTGTAGTTTAGGTTGCCATATGCAAGGCGCACACTTTGTAGTAAGTTGTAAGAGGACGTTTGTGATATAATCAGACGTGTTACATTCCTGTATAGAAATCAAGTGCGACATTGTATATGTTAAAACAATCATTTTGAGCAGAACTCACATCGTTTCTTTTTACTAACAAAAGTGTAAACCCACATCAAATGTTTAAGGACATAGAATATTTTGCTCCAAAGTCTAAAATAGTATCGAAACTAAGTCACAACAACCAAAAAAAAACCTATACGATAAAGATACAGTGTGGAAAGAAAGTAACGGATAAATTTAGTAATTCTCTTGTCATTAATTTTATACGTTATAAATATTTTAACCACGTGTGTCTTTGTTTTGTAGAAACCATTATATTGTTGGCGCTTCCTTGTGTTTGTTTTCTATACAATTACGAGAATGTAAGATGCTTGATTTTGATATTTTAATTTAAGATACATTTTAAAGCTTTTTTTTTATTAAAACATGATTCAGAATCTTGCAATACAGTGTATGAGAGAGTCTTGTTGTACCTACAAATAATATTTTCTGTTCCGTGAGAAACTAAGTTAAGAGAGTGGTTCACAGTCACATTGATTTCTGTTTATTTTAATATGTTTATGTTATTAATAATAATAATAATATATTTTATTAGCCCAGAAGGATCATGAAATGTCATTAGGTAAGTCAAAAAAGACAAATCAAAAATTACAATTATGTGGGATTAATTTCTAAATTAAAACTAGAACTAAATTGCAGATAACATAAATTCATTTGTTGAATAAAATGCGTTCTCTAACAAAATTTCTTTTTATATACTTTACATATGGTACATAGTTTTTATTTTGATATAATTAGGTAATTTGTTATATAGTAATACTCCTACATAGTATGGATTTGATTCGAAAAGTGTATTTTTACATCTAGTAATTTGAAGCTTGTTACATTCTGTATAATATTGTTATTTGATTTAATTAACGCACAACTTGTATAGTTAGACAATATTGCATGGAATTGCATGCTAACTGTTTTCTTACTATTGAGAGCTAGTTTGTTTGTGGACAGATAATTATTTGCTATACGCAATGATTGCATCAGATTTTCTTGGAGCGTATTCTTCTCTGTATTGTGTTGTATTAGAGTTATGTCGTCTGCAAAAGCACAACTAAATCCAGGAATGTATTCAGTCATATCATTCAATACACTAAGAACAAAAGTTCATTATTATTACACCATTAAAAATCACATATTGTCTTCTATTTCTTAAATAATTACTTAAAATATTATGACAGTTGCCACGTAAACCGTATTGTGTATATTCGATATTTGCAAATTGCAAATATTAACTAACATTCTTTAGTTTTAATTAGAAATGTATGTATAAATAAACTGAATTGCTATATTCTGAATCAAAAACATTTTTGCATCTACATTTTAATAATGGTGGTTGTTCGTGTTTAAATATTGACTGACGAACGCTTTCCCAACAAGATACATGTATTTTAATTGTTTTTATAATAATAATAATTACCTACAATAGATGTTAATTATTTCAATGCACGTTTTGGTTATGTTGTGTTTGTTTAATTGTTAAGACGAAAGCTGAAGTTTTTTTACCGTTCTTTTCTCAGGCAGCCTAGGCAGAGGAGTATCTTTTGGCTTTAAATTTTTACAAGACTTTGTCAAAATTGACCATTCAATTTAAAACGAATCAACGTTTAATATAATTGACGTTATCACCATGTTTGTATTTTATTGCACTCTAGCGGTTGTTAGGGATTTTATACTGAATTCAACGTAGGTGTCTTTAGTTAGCTTTTTCCACTTTTCGATCGGCCAAGTTTGCTTTAAAGCAAAGACTTGATAATTTGGACAAAAAAATTCTTGTTATTTAGTCCCCTCCTCTTGGGCCGTGAATTAAAATAAAAACTTGTATTTATATCCCACAAATATTCGATCTTCTAAAATCAAAAACTTATCAAAAAAAACTGCAGTGAACCCTCCACTGAATATCAATACGAGGAGTTGAGGCAACAATTAAAAGACGGTTCAAGATTTAACGAAAGGGGCGTCTGCTGAGTAAACTCCAGTTTTCATCAGCAGTGGAAACTGATGATGATTGTAGTACATTTTTTATATGTGTAAATATATTTATTTATCACCTATTTAATTCTCAGGTTCTGCAACAAGGAGCAGCACTAATGTAGTTCCAAGTGTACGTTTTAAGGATGTTTGTGAAAATGAGGAAACGGTTTAAACACAGTTAAATGAAGTTAACAAAAACTACAAACTCATGTTGCATCTACTAACCAAAATTTCAATAGAAGTGAAGGAAATTAATTGTACTCAAAATGATATAAAAATATGTTGGTCAACAATAATTTCAATAATGTGAATATGAACTGCGACTGGCCAATCCCATTTCCTTTGACGTCATTAAAGGACGTAGAAGAAGTTGAAAACTACTCCCTGAGAAACAGCATATTCTTGTAAGTATTATTTTCTGCAATATACGTAAATTAGTCACGAATTTTTTAAATATATTTATAAATTTTCAATTAATTTTCGGCTACAATTTTATCTCTTGTGGGAGGTCACAGTTTACGACATTCAGTTACTTTGATGCTAAAGAAACTTTTAAGTAAATATTTGGCTCTTGAATTCTCGGGCAAAGGACGCAAGGGCAGAAGGACTTTTCGAAAACAAAATTGAGTGCTGTTATTATTGGTAAATATTTTTTTATAAAAAACTACTTGTAAATAGTTAGTTTCTCAGATGCAACAAGACGTATAAATAATAGCGCTACCGAATCCTCAATTGGGTAAATGATTAGCTTTTCTTTAGCATCAGCTGGAGATTGAGACAGATGCAACAGACGCAAAAAAACAATGGAGGCAACCACATCATTAGATCAATCAAGCGATGAAGTGGTATGTTTAAACTATTTATATTTTGATGTTAACTGAACTTTTCATTTTTAGGAGGTGTTTCGTAAAGATCATCATTAATATCTAATCTTGTACCAATAATAAATATATAGCAAAATATAAAAATATAACATTCTAAAAACATTGTGTTTGTATTTACGTGACAATATAGTTTTTTTATGAAAACACAACATTTTTGTACAATATTCATACAATATTATACGCGTCAACATTTAATATTGTGTTAATGTAGTAAATAATATTTCACTAATATTGAAATATAAAAAAAAAATATTTATACAACATTGTACTTCTACAAGGGTTGTGTTTAGTACCGGACTATTCAAATTTTGCTTTTGCAAGTGTCTGAGTTACGTTTTTTACATTACAACTTCGTTAAGTAAACAGGACATCCTATATATGTTTGTTCTAAGAAATAATACATTTTCTTTACGTTTAGGAAATTTAATACTCAATAATATCAAATGTTACCAAACTATTTAATGTTAAAAACCCCACAAAGTTTTCATATACTTTTCCTATAAGTAGGTACATAATTTTTGTATCGATTGTAATATAACAAGATTTTGACTATTTTTAACTCTAAAATCGGATTACTTTTGATTGTTAGTGCCAAAATTACGTCAAAACAAATTGTAAAATATGTGAAAATTTGATAACAATAAAAATATTTTATCCAGTCCATTAAATTAGATTATTTTTTTAAACAAAAGATGCTGTTCCGTTGGTAAATATTGAGGTGGGTGACCAAATAATACGTGCATAGTTGGAAAAAAATCCAAATTAGACAAGCGAAGGAAATAATCAAAAATGTTTTAGTCAAAATATGCCAATTCGATATGAAATCGACTCTTGAGTTCATCGGAGCTAAGAAATATACCGTTCAAAAGTTATGAATGTTTTAATTTCCAATTTTATGTCTATTGGAATTGTCTTGTAATAGATTTACTGCTATTTTCAGATTATCCAAACCAAAAATAAATCAAAACGACCTAACCTAACCTAACCCAACTTTACATAACCTAACATAAATTATTTTACGTTCGTTTGGGTTATTTCATAATCCAGTAAAACCTTTCTTTATGACTACTTCTTATAAGCAATCAGCTCTAATAACGATCATTTTAAAACATATTAAATTAAAACTGGAAATATTTGTACTAATAACCCTTTTAATAGTGGTTACCTTCTAAAAACGTTCACTTGAATTAATTTATATAACGGCCACTTAACGTCATATAATAAACTTTAGTAACCTCAATACAGAGGTTTTACTGTACAACCTAATCTAAGCTAACCTAATATAACCTTACATAACCCAAACTAACCTATGCTAAGGTTCCACAACTGGACATATTTCTGCTATGACCTGAAAGGGAAAGAGTTAATTAATAACAGAATCGCAAAACAAACGCTTAAAAGTACTTACCCTAACTGAAACGGGAACGGCAAGATAGATAATAATGAGTTAAGTAAGGTTAGAATCAAGAAACAGAATAGTATCTTTCTCTATTTTAGTGTCTAAACAAAAAAAATGTGCCTGCCCAAGAAGAGTAATTGGTCCACCCAAAAAAAAAACCATTAATAATTCCAATTAATTAAATACAAGAAAAAATTCATAACTTTTAAACACCATACCTAAACCAAAAATAACTTATTGCATAAATATGTTTAGAACATGAGATGTCAACAGCATAAAAGTGAAAAAATAACAAATACGTTTAAATAAAATAGTTGCAATGATCATACTAAAAATAAAAAAACAAGAATTGATTTGATTATAGCAAAACAGAAAAAATTAAAAATTAAATGACGTAAGAGTTTTGAGGCAACTCGGACTGTGTCGCAGACTAAGAACATGTACAGTTTAGCAAATCTGAACTAATATTTATGGTGAGCGGTGAGAGAATGAGAGGGTGACTGGTTTGTAAGAGATAGCTTCAAATGCGCGCAGCAGTTGCTTACTGAAAGTACAATCGGAAGCATAATCAGATTATCCTTTCAATTTTCTCGGATTGTTCCTGTAGCATAAAATTATTTTTTCGTCAACAAAGAAAATAAATGGTATGACAAAAAATGATCAAAACATATGAGATGATCAGATGGATTTTTACAAAAATATCGCAATACTCAATTAAAAACTCGATTATGGTTGTCAGCATATTTTTTTTGAATAAAACTAAAAATAAAAATAATAATCACAAAACATGACAAACGTGTCCCATTTTAACGATTTCTTTACAAATGAACTATAATAACCCGTTTTATAAACGAATGATGGATCCATTTAATGTATTGGTGTTTATTAATTATAAAATATATTTACGCCAGCCAATACTTTCATTTTTAAAAATTGTAACCGGTTTCGACTTTATAATAACATCAAAGTCACCTTCGGACAAAATCTGTACAAAAATTAAACGCTAACAATAATAATAAATTAATCTTATTCTTACATTCAATAATTAATACTTTTTGAAAGAAGTCAAATTGACAAAAATTATTATTTATTTTTTTAAAAGTAAGTAAAGATGGCGCAAAAGGAAGATAACTAAATTTGGCAAAATATTTAAATTTTTGTAGTTTAAACAAAGTTCGAAAAGGTTAATTTGATTATTGATTAATGAGTTTGGATTTGTGGTGTAAATATAAATATTTTCGAGTATATCTAAAATGTATTTATTGTTATTATTAACATTAAAGGGTTAAATAAATTGTTGTGTTTTTCTGTAATAACATAATAAGCAAAAGTAGATTTTATTGAAATTGGATTATTATTATATTTTTCTGATTTTTATATATCGTAAGTGTTCTTTAAGTCTTATTTTAAAATTTCTGGATGTTTTGCCAATATAAAATTTATCACAAGAACAAGTAAGTTGATAAATACCACTTTTGTCATTTAAATCTAAACAATTATAAAAGACGAGAAAATATTTTTAAGCTTAAATTTAGTAGAGAAACTAATTTTGTGTTTAATATGTTTTATTTATTTTGTTAGAAAAGAAATAAATATAAGGAATAGGAATGTATTTAAATTATAATTTATTATCAATAGGTAAAAGTGTAGTATAAGATTTTAAATGATGTTTGTACAATAATTTTTATATAAATTGTTAATTAAATCAAAAGGATAATTATATAATTTAGCTATATAAAAATTAAGTTAAGTTCTTTAAAATAGTTGTCATTTGATAAAGGAATATTAAATAACATATTAAAAAGAAAATGGAAAGAAGAAATAAAAAAGAAATAAAGTCGAAACAGGTTATAATTTTTAAAAATAAAAGTATTGGCTGACATAAATATATTTTATAATTTATAATAACCCGACTCTAGGGTCCGGTCCGCAATAAATAGTCTTGCCAGATTTTGTGTTCCGAACGCATTGCACTCAAAGAGCTGTTACAGAAACTGTACTATCTCGAGATGCACTCTCCAAGACGTCCTTAAAGTTAGCAGTCCAGTTGAGGCAGATCAATAATTTTGTACATTAGAAATTAAGTGCACATTAATTGCTAATTAAATACCTCAATTACGATTTAATTGCTACAGTAGTTCTGTAGATATTCAATGATCTGCTGCCTTAAAAAAAAAGTTAGCAGACCAAGTATCTAAAAATAGTTTTAGAGTTTGATTAAAATGTCTAAATTGGTCAAAAATTAAAGTGGTAATTAAGTGCTTTATGTTCACTATCTTAGAAGCACTTACAAAACTTTTTTTCTAAAGAACCCATTGATCTGCTATCTTTGGCAGACCAAATGCTAGAAACCACCTTGGACAACTAAAATTGAAATTTAACACATCTACAGATTTAAGTGCTATTTAAGTGCTTTATGTTTACTATCTTAGAAGCATTCAAAAAACCTTTTTTTTCTAAATAACCAATTGATCTGCTATCTTTGGCAGACGAAATGTTAAAAACCACCATGGACAACTAAAATCGAAATTTAACACATCTACAGATTTAAGTGATATTTAAGTGCTTTATGTTTACTACCTTAGAAGCATTCAAAAACCTTTTTTCTAAATAACCAATTGATCTGCTATCTTTGGCAGACCAAATGTTAAAACCACCTTGGACAACTAAAATCAAACTTTAACACATCTATAGATTTAAGTGCTATTTAAGTGTCATTACAGGAGTGGCGTAAACTTTTTCATACAAACCGCTAACCAATTCTTTATCAAACAAGCAACATCGGCATAAGGCAAGTAAACCGTAAATAATGACGAAAATCTAGTTTTAGTTTTAGGCAAAATGTGTTTGACGACATCTCGTGTAAAAACATTTGGATTCACGTATGATTAGTATAAACTAAGAAAATGCCAACAGTTAAAAAGTAAGGACATGTTGTGCGTTTACGTGCATATCGCTATCTGGAAGCAACAACTTTAATGCCTTTAAACGCAACTGTCGATAGAAGTCCTAGTAAAAACTTGTACAGATAGTATTACACGCAACGAAAGAACACCTGATGCTGCATTTGGCTCTTAATGTATGAGCTGTGTGCATTTCAGAGGTGTATACTTAAGTGCGGTATACAACTGTACAAGACGGCGGTTGGTCTTTTAAACTCTCGTGGAGTAAATGAATATAAGCAAATGTGTGTCTGAACGACATCTACGGGGTGTAAAACACTCGTGCGTTTAAGGCATTGAAGCTGTTGCTTTAGATAGCGATATGCACGTAAACGCACACATGTCCTTACTTTTAACTGTTGGCATTTTCTTAGTTTTAGTTTTAGGTTTTATTGGTTTTCCTAAACCTTGAAGCAAATGCTTTGCCAAGACGAATCAATCCACCATTGCACACGGTTTTGTCACCACACTATACAAATTTATACTGATCTTCTAGGGCACCATACATAACACTTACATCACTATACAATATTAAAAATGTACCATACGAATAAATAAATTCTTGCTACATATTAATATAAAATCTTGCCTTTACTTTATATTCATTTCTTTTTTCCTTTACCATAATATTTATAACCTTTTCCAAGCCATCTATTCTTTTACTATCTCAAATTTCTCTCCTTATTCTACTTTCACTACCGTTATTTCGTTATTTGTTTCTCTTTATTCAACTTTGAATATATTTATTTCTCTTAACATCTACTAGCATAAATTGATTGATTGTCCTTTTTCGGTAATCTCAAAATTTTCTGCTTCTTCTAGACTTTGAATGATTTTGATTCTGATATTCACTCACTTATTTTCTTTCAAGAATCATTATTATTTTTGTACTTTTTCTTTTAATTAATTAGGTAAATTGTTTGTCTTTTAAATTCAACATCTTTATTTAAATTATTATTTTATTTATTATAAACTTACTGTTTATTTATAATTTGCCTTTAACCAAACATGTTTTTCACTTTTAAAGTTTATCTTCACCACTCATAAGTTTCACAGATTCTCTACACTATTTAGATGATATTAATTCATTGTATCAATCTTGGTAAATTTAACACTACGTTTTACTTTTACGTCTAAGGAATGAATTCTTAAACACAATAGTACCACATCAGACGTATTTAAAAATTACATTCAGTATGGTTGTTTAATTTAAGAAATGTCATATAAATATTAATATTGATAAGAAAAACAGTTAACTGTAACGGTATGTGTGTGTTAAAGTGCAAAGCGCTATCTAAGCGATAGCTTTAATGCTTGCAACACACGTTGCCGGATAAAGCCAAAATTTTTCTTAGTTTATACTATTCATACGTGTCAATGTTTTACACGAAATGTCGCAAGACACATTTTACTTATTAATATTGATCTTACTATTTGTCATTTGCATTACAGCTTTGATAAATGTAAAATGGGCTTTTATCTGTGCATTACCATTCGTTGCAGTTTCTATATTGTAACCAAACTTCTGTACTCGTAGAATAATGGTTCACAACATACTGAACACAATGTTTATAGGACCGATCGCGATTTTAAAAATACAAATAAATCCAGAGGAGGAGGTACGTTACTGGCTATAAAATCAATATACACTACTATGCAATTGGATTTATCCCAATTATTAAGTGAAATATCTCCAATAGATGTAGTGGGATGTAAATGTACCTTAGGAAGCTTTTGTATAACTGTTTTTGTGGTCTATATTCCCGAAACTCCCAGTTTAAATCTACTTGAAACGTTGCTTGATTACTTTATACAATCCTATTCAAATTCAACAAATTTATTAATCTTAGGGGATTTTAACATTCCTAATTATAACTCCCAAAATACGTCTGATAACTTAAGCTTATCATTAATAAACTTTAGTAACTTTTTAAACATAAAACAATATAATAGTGTATATAATTCTAATAATAAACTATTTGACCTTGTATTTTCTAATCTTATGTGCAGTGTAACAAAAACGAAATCTCTTGTAACAGAAGATAAACATCATCCAACTCTTCAGATACATTTAAAATATAATGACAAATTCCAGTCACACAAGTTTCCCTAAAGTACCATGGCGACGTATAATTTCAAGAACTTCTTGGAATTATACTCTACATTAGGAATGACAAACTGGACGTTCTTGCACAAACACAAAAATGTAAATGAAGCACTCAAAGAATTTACTTCTCGTATATACGACAACTTCAACATATTTGTTCCTTTACATAAACAAAAAAACATGAAATACCCCTGTTGGTTTAATAGAACTATAATTAATAATCTTCAACTAAAAGCTAAATTGTATAAGAAACTTAAAAAATCCAAGTCAAGTGAAGATATGGAAAAATTCAAACTCATAAGAAGTGAAACAAAATTGGAAATCAAAAAAGCGTATCAGAACTACATGATAGATGTTCAGAAATCAATAACAAAAAATCCAAAATTTTTTTGGTCTTATATCAATTCCAAACGAAATGAAACTAGAATACAATCTAAGATACATAGAAATGGAATTGAATATAATAAACCAGAAGAAATCGTGAATCAGTTTATGATGCACTTTAAAAGTATTTACAGTGAAGACTCATTCACCAATCAACATCAACATGATCAAACATACATCTGTTACACCAATCAAAATTTGCTAAATATACACGAGGTTCAATTAGAAGAAGTAAAAGTAGCCATATCTAAACTAAAAATAAGGCAACTGCTGGAGAAGACAAATACCTAGCTACCTTATACGTGATTGCAAAAATGTTTTTGCAGAACCATTAACCTACATATTTAATTTGTGTATCAAAACATCAACTTTTCTAAATGTTTGGAAAATTGCTCGCGTGTGCCCTATATATAATTGGAAAAAGCGGAGATGAAAAAAAAAAAAAAAAAAAAAAAAAAAAAAAAAAAAAAAAAAAAAAAAAAAAAAAAAAAAAAAAAAAAAAAAAAAAAAAAAAAAAAAAAAAAAACAAGGCATGATAGAAATACAATAAATATCATTAAATGAATAAAAAAAAATTTAGAATTATTGTTTTAAAAAAGTGTGTTAATAAAAAAAAAAAGGGGAAGAAAGGGGGAGGAAGGGGAGAGAAGGGAAGGAAAAGAGGGAGAAGAGGGGGGGGAGGGGGGGGAAAGGAAGGAGGAGGGGAAAAGGAAAAAAGGAAAAAAAGGGGGGGGGGGGGGGGGGGGAAAAGGGAAAAGGGGAAAAGAGGGAAAGGGGAAAAAGGGGAAGGGGGGGGGAAGGGGAGGGAGGAAGGGGAAGGGGGGGGGAGAGGAAGAAAGAGAGGATAAGTGCCCTATATATAAAAGCGGAGATGCAAGGCATATAGAAAACTACAGGTCAATATCAGTACTAAATAACTTCGCAAAAATATTTGAAATAGTGTTATATAATCGGGTCTACAATCATGTAAGACACCAACTGTCGCCTATTCAACATGGTTTTTATAAAAACCGCTCTACAGTTACAAATCTTGTTACACTAACACATTATGTAGCTGATGCATTAAACAATAGAAAACAGGTAGATGTACTATATACGGATCTTTCCAAGGCGTTTGATCGAGTAGCACATAGTCTGTTGTTGCAAAAAATCAAAAATTTCGGCATAAGCAATAATTTGTTAGTGTTTTTTAAATCGTATTTAAATGATAGAATACAATATGTTACATATAACGGTTATCAATCTTACCGCTACGTTGTAAAGTCAGGAGTACCTCAAGGTTCAAACTTGGGGCCTTTACTTTTTCTTTTATACATCGATGATATATATAAAGAGGTTGACTGTCAGATAGCAATATTTGCAGATGACATCAAGTTATATACAACAATTAATAGTGTTATAGACTGTAATATATTACAACGTAGTCTAGATAAGATAGTAAAATGGTCTGAACACCATCAATTATACCTAAATACAAAAAAGTGCCATGTAGTTACGTATACGCGAGTTTCAAATCCTATCTTGCATAAATATAAAATAAAGTCTGAAGCGCTATTGCGACAATCCTGTGTTAAAGACCTAGGTGTAACTTTCGATGAAACCCTAAGCTTTCATCAACATATTGCAAATATTTCCTCATCCGCGAACAAAATGGTAGGTTTTGTAATTCGCAATTGTGCCGAGTTTAGAGACATTAATACTTTAAAAAACTATATTTCACACTAGTTAGGTCTAAACTGGAATATTGTTCAATTGTGTGGAATCCCGTGTACAATTACCATAAACAACTGCTGGAAAAGATTCAGAGACGATTTTTAAAATTTCTGTGGATGAAAAAATATGGTTACTACCCCAACAGAGGGTATCCCAACTCTCTGTTACTAAAAGAATTTGATATGACAACACTAGATTATAGAAGAAAGATTTGTGGATTAGTGTTTCTTCATAAACTTACTCATGGTGTTATAGACGATCAGTGTTTGTTAGAAAAATTACAATTTAGGGTACCAACAAGAGCTTTAAGACGTATTACAACTTATCGCATACCAATAGCAAAAAGTAACATGTTGTATAAATCACCTTTAGTAACTCTATGTAGTAATTATAACCGAATATGTCTTGTGGTGGATATCTTTCACAATGAAAGTGATTTCAAAAATAAAGTTTGTAAATATTTAAATTGTTTTGTGTAAAATTTTTAGTTTAGACTGTAGGTACGGTTCCTTAGAATTTATTTTGTTTTGTAAATGTCCTGTAATAGCACGTTTCAGTCAAAGCGATGTAAGAGAAAAAAGTTCCGTCCTAGTGTTTATCTTTTTCTATCAGTTTTACCAACACGAACCTTCAAAATACTCTGAATTTTAAATTATCACCAAAAGTCAACCCAAGCCACAGATTATTAACCTTTTCTGTAGCCATGTTGATATCTTAATAAAAAATAAATTACAGGTACTTAATAAAACAATTTTAAATACTTACAGAAGACAGAGGTAATAGTAAAAATTTAGTCTTGAAAAAGACTGTTTGTAAAAAAAGCAGCAAAACGATCAAAAGAAGATAAAAACCACGCAGAACAAACCCAAACACAAAACTCAAACGAATAATTACAAATTTTAAGGTTAGCTTGGCTTGGGTTGATTTTTGGTGATAATTTAAAATTTAGAGTATTTTAGAGGATTCGTGTTGGTAAAACTGACAGAAAAAGATAGCACTAGGGCGGAACTTTTTTCTCTTACATCGCTTTGACTGAAACGTGCTATTGGCTTAGGCTGTTGGGCAGTAATTTATATAAATAAATAAATAAATAAACAATGTGTCATAATAGAAAGAATCTGCTAGATTTTTCTTAGCTGTTTAAATTTTTTGATTCTTAGTTTTGAAAGCAGCGAATTCTCTTCTAGATTTGAAGTGATCAACTTTTAGTAATGTTTCAGAATATCAGGTGTAATAATTACTGTCGGTTGTGATTGTGGCGAAGGAGTAGAAGTGCGTTCGGCTGCTGATAGACTTGATTGACTTTTATCTAAATTGCTGGTTTTACTGTTTGTGATTTCATTTGGTATCCATGTTCTTTTATTTATTTTCAATAATAGTAGATACACTATTCTTAATCACTAGATGCTTATTGTTTAGTGGTCTGTCAGTTATAGTTTAGAGTAGCAAGTGCTTGGTTCCTTTAATTATTTTGGTAGGTTTTTAAATTGTTGAAACACCAGTTACGTTAATGTTGTAAATGTATGGTTCAAAACTATGTTTTCATATACAGTTGGAGTTTATTGAAAAAGTTGGAGGTGTTCTCTCTATTAAAATGTATGGCTAGTTTATTATCAAAAATGTATCTTTTCTATGAATTCTTTATTCTACATTAAAATTAAAACCTAAAAATCTTTTTTGGATTCTCATTTTATTATATGTAGTGCTTTAATTGCAGACACGTTGGCATGAGAAATGGAATTTTCCATGTAGAATGTTGAATAATTCCATTACGGCTTGTACACAACATTTGTATTATACGGCAAAAATTGGCACAATATTATGACACTACATTAATTTGATTATGGTGATGGTGTACCTCCTGCGTAAAGTTGGAAGTACACTTATGAAATGTTGAATAACTCCATCACGGGTTGGGCACAAAATTTGTATTATACGGAAAAAATTGGCACAATATTGGGGCAATATTATGGTACTACACCATTACGGCTTGAGCATAGAATTTGTACAGAATTATAACGTGTCAATCGCTTGGATATCGTTATGTGGTATCTCCAACTTCACGGACCTCAAAACTTTTAGTCCAAGGACTGACCGCCAAAAAATGTAACCATTTTATAAAGACTTATTTAATATTACGTTATGTCTGTAAATTAGCCTATCGTTAGTCAATCGTTACGACAAAATCTATTAAAAACAAATAAATTAATTACAAGTACTAACTAGCTTAAGGGTATCTATCTACTTTTAATTAATATTAATGTTATATAATTAATTTATACTAATACTTTCAGTAACTATCAAAGCAAGTATTTTTATATTTATTTATATTCCCGTGATTATTGTTGACATTCTTCGAACTACCCAACACTGATGGGTCTCAATAAAACGAAATATTTGTATGTAATTAACACCTTTGCTTTAATAAAAATATACAGAATGTGCAGAGATGGAAATATAAAAAAGAAACTTTTTTTTATGAGAAATCGTATTTTCTGATAAAATTTTTTCTTCTTAAATAAAATTTGAATCAATTATTAATGAATGAAATAAAATGTATTAAATTCTATAAAATTACCTTAACCAATTTTTTATTATTATCAGATGTAATTATTATGACTAGTTTCGACGCATCCTCATATTACCTGGCGCTAAAAGTATAAACATAAAACTTAATACATCAATAAAACTCAATTTTTTTTAAAACGGTTACCAAGTATCTATGTTATTAGTACATTTGTAATCGCAAACTAATTATTCGAATGTGTATGTGGATCCGAGACGATAATGAAAAATATTGTTGTAAATGAGGAAATTGACAGCAATAAAGAATGTTCGATAGTTTTTAATTTTAAAGTTAATTTTGACTGTTATTTTCCAGTTTAACTTTAAAAATAAATTAATAAATTCCATCATTAAATTTTGTAATATAGGTAAACAGAAATTAACAGCCGAGGACGTCGAAATCGCTAGTGATATAATATGTGTTATACACAACTTTTATTTTTTTTTGTTATAGCCGTAAGAAAAACAAGTTGCTAAAATTATAGCTGCAAACTAGAAATAATAGATAAAACCATTGATTACTGATTAATTTAAGTGTACACATTTATAAAATCATGCCTAAAAATATAAAATGTTTTCTAAAGCTGTGGCTCTCTTAAAATGTATCTGTTTTTAAACCCAAATTACTAATAAATCAGTACCTACAGGTTTATAGTACACCCACAGTATGTTATTTCAATTTTTCTATCTTTGTAAGGTTAATTCAAATAAGCACTACAACCCAAGGAATGTCATTAAAAAACATGATAATTTAGTGAATAACATTTTATTTCGATCATCCTGTATTATGAAAAATATTTTAAGAAGATGCAAACGGTACCTTTCCATGATTTTACCAAACCTTAATAAATTAGGTCGTAGCTCTGCAGTTTAAGTGCGTTAGCTGTTAAGCAGGCACATCGGGTTCAATTCTCGTTGCAAACATCAAATTTTACGGCCGCACTCTCTCGCAAGGCAATGGAAAACTAGCGAGAGAATACTTGCCTAATAAACCTCTCAACTTAAGCTGTTCGAAATCTACGTTAAACTGTAGGTCCCATGTATATCTGTCTACTGTCACGCACAACACATACGTATACATGCGAGGGTGCACAACGTACGGTAACGGATATGCGACTTGAAGAAGAAGAAGAAAGGGTTAATACATTATACAGGGTTTGCCATTACTTCAGCCTCGGTTTCTAGTGTCTTTGCATAAATGTTAACATAAAAGTTTTGTACTGTAGGTACTCATTTCTATTAAAAAAGTTGCATATTTTAAAAATATTTTTGTTTATACAGGGTGTTTAGTTGTGGCTGGGCAGTATACAGTTACACTATTTTAAATAGCAACCTATCAATTTTTTTATTCTGTTCGATGGAGAATTAATTTTGGAATTTGTTTTTGTAAATTTGTGTCAAAGTAATGTTTTTCTTAATGGGCATTGATTTATTTATGATGGGTATGCTTGATCAATTTTATGTAAATATGAACCTCATATTTTAGAAAAATATAGTAAAATTTAAAAAAAAACAGGAAACAAATTGATGTTATTGATCAATTAGAAATTGTTGCATGTAACAATTGATAATTTTGTTAATGGTATTGGTTGAAGATTAGAAGCTAATTAACTGCATCTGACCAAATCAATCTAAATTGTATGGAATAGAATAAAATATTATTACTATTATTGTTAAAATGGCTTAAACACTAAAAAATACACAAAGGCAAAAAACATAGAGTGACAAAAACAAAACAAAAATTTCATTTGTACTTTTGAAAAAAAGCTTTTTCCTGTATAACCCTCAGCAGATGATATTGAAGCCCATCCCACAAGTCTTTTGATACTGCATCCATTATCAACCAACACGGTATCTGCACTTCTTCGCATATAATGACATGTGTAACTACTGAAATCAGAAAGCCTGCATATATTTGCAACTTACTCTTCAGCATCAAGATGTTAAGCGGCCAGAAACACCCCTTTTTTTGGCTTCGGCCAGCAAAAAGTTACTAAATGTTGGCAGTATCACATTATACTCATGACACTAAAATCTCAATCATCATGCTGGAATACGTAAATATTACGTTGCAGTACCTACTCTTATACATCTTATTTTAAAGGATTTTATAGGCCTTTTAATCGCAAAGATTAAAAATGTGTCAAAATGACACCGTGTTGACAGCTGCCAAATGGCATTATCAACCAAAAAGGTTTTGGCATATAGTAATATTTGAAAATTTAAGTTTCAACAAATTTGACCATTTTGTGTGTATCACATGGCCAGAAACTGTTTCTGCGAGTGCTCAAACTTGGACTTGCAGGTCATCCTCGCACTCGCAAAAGGTCAGTCCCTGACTTAGTGATACAAATAAGTATTTTATTCTTCAGGGTTTCAGTGGAAGAGCAAACACCCAAAAAGCAACTCCAGCATAACATTTTCACACTTTGTACCTATTGATTGTGTCTCAATTCCTAGAAAAAGTTTTATCGTATTTTTCTTTTGATTTAGATGGAAGCAGCTTTAGAATTGCTTTTCCCGCGGAGTCTAAAATACTTTCATTTTCATCAATGTTCATCTTCAATCATGATCATCAATTGATCAAACTGTCAATTTTCTTTAGAGTTTTTCGTGTGTGTTTTTAGGAGTTTTGGTGCAAATATAAAATATGGAAGGTTATCAGTACCTTACAGTACTCCAGTACGAAAACATGTTGTTCCTGAGAATCACCACTTTGGTTTTCAGAATTAAACGTCAAAACGTACGTCAATTTTTTTAGAGTTTTTTTCGTGTGTGTTTTTTAGGAGTTTTGGTGCAAATACAAAATATGGAAGGTGATCAGTATGTTACAGTACTCCATGGTCAATAAGAAAAACATGTTGTTCCTGAGAATCACCACTTTGGTTTCCGGACCTGGTCATCAAGACCCTCCCGGATAATTAGAAAAAAATGTACAACACAATTTCACAAAACACAATCACATTAGACACTTATTACATGTGAATACTAGGGTGGGTAAGGGTTGGCATGTTTAGGTTTTAGTGGTTTTCCTAAACCTTGAAGTAAATGCTTTGTCAAGACGAACCAATCCACAATTGCACACGGTTTCGTCACCACACTGTACAGGTTTATACTGATCTTCTGGGGCACCATACATAACACATCAATATACAATATTTAAAATGTACTATACGATTAAATAAATCTTCCGATAAAATTCTGTTTCATTTAATTTGTTGTCATGCTTTGCTAAAATCACTTTTAATGGGCAACTACGTTAAAGATTATAAAAAACAATTTTTGTTAAAATATATTTTAAGTTTTCCATGTTTTCCATTAAGAATACAAAAATGACATGTTCAACTCGTAAGAAAAGTTACTTTTCTTGCTCATTGAAAATTTAATTCCCCCACTATTCTAGTTGAATTAACCCATTGAAAAACACTTACTTTCCTATACTTGTTAAACTATTATTATATAAAAGTAACAAGGAAACAAAATCTTACAATAAGAAAAACCTAATTATTACTTTTAATAATAGTTATTATTTATGTTTACCGTACAATTAGAACAACAAAGAAAGCATTAGTGATGTCATCGGTCTCCTTTCTCGTGGTCATTTCAATATGAGTGTTAACGTTAACATTCTCGATAATTGTTTAAAATAATGGTAATAATTATTTTTGGACGTAGAGAAAAATGTTTGACTATCAATCACTGATTTTATGTTCCACATATGATTCGGCAATAGTAGAACTTTTCCACCTACCCAATACTTTCAGATCTGTAACGATACCACACTTCTTGGCCAAAATTGTTGTAGAATTACAACTAAGAGAGTGTGACCCGTGTATTTTCAAGTTCAGGAAGCTCCAAGATTGCATCAATTTATTTGGAAACCCAAGAAATCTTATGTATATTCACCCTCTGTGTACTATATTTTCCATTGCTGTTTAATTAATTGTCAGTACCACAACATTTTTCTCTTTTTTAGCATGATCCACAGTCAAATTCTAGATTTCATCGCATCGAGTTGCACCAAGTAAGCCAAAAATGGTAACTACCTAAAAGAAGAGTTAAACGTCAGGGTCGTGTTGTTGACATTGGCTTATTTTTACTTTGCATATTAAATATTCACTATTCTCTGCATTTTACAGGTTATCACTGGTCAAAACTTTTGCTTTTTTTGCTGTGTCCAAAATTTTTTCTTTTTAAAAATGCAAATAGTGTGCCCAAAGATTTTATGTCTATATTTTCATTGATATTGATGGTGCTTCTAACCATTAAATAATAGACCCACAAAGATGAAGGGCTCTGCTTTATTGAATAAAAATCAAAATAAAAAAATTGCTATGCTAGCAGTTTCTTTGGTCTAGTTACTGGCCTCGACTGGCGTCTCGTCCGTCAATCCTCTGGGCTTACCACAAAAAGACCTTAATAAAATTCTACTCTTAATGGTATAATTTACTATTGTTGTACAAATAAGCATGTTTGTGACTACCCAGTAACCAACTTGCACGGCAACTTTGATTTTTACGGAAAAAGTTGCAAATTAATTATTGATTCATTAATTTTCACATTACGGTCATAATAATCAAAATGCGGAGGTGGTTGCCTCAAACCTATAAACTATTAAAAAACCTCGATGTTATGGCACATTATAGCCTTAGTTGTTTCAAAGGCCTCGCTCTTCGAGCTCGTATTTCAACCTGAATAAATGTTGTAATAAATGGTATAACATTTTTTGGTATATTAATAGCTCTTAAGTCATTCTGCATCAAATTTTGTTACTTTACGATCCAGTTTCAGTCCGGTCAAACAAAATAACCGGACTGGTCTTGTAAAGTGTTACTATGGATTCACAACATAGCAACAACAATAATAATAAAACCAACGTTGCTAATCATGTTTCGCAAATCCACCTAGATTTAAAGTGTTCGTTACAAAATTTTGAAATATTTTGATTCAATGTTTTTGTATTTGGCTGAAAGAAGTAAAATACATAACAGCATTCGTCCGTGAACTCATTTCGAGTTTCAGGATTAACGTCTCATTCGTACTGTTAAATATGAGTTCTACGTCTTGTGACGTTAATTACTATACCAAGTTAGTAGAAAAATGTGAAATTATTGAGAAATTGTGGAAAGAAAACAGTTAAATTTTTACATTTGAACATTTTTATTTTTGTTGGTTCCTACAAAATAAAATTAAATGTACAATTAGAATTTCCGCTAATGACAAACATTTTTGAAAGAATTTTTGAAGGTTAGACGAGCTCGGCAGCTTTGATTGTTAAAATTTATATAATTCCACTACGGAAAAAGTTCTCTTTCAGTATCGTCTACAGTATTGTTGTCACGAAACTATAACAGTTACGAGTTAAAAAAAATAATTTTAAGAAATATATTTTTTAACTTATAAGTTCTACCAACATACTCAAAACTACAGAATGTATGTATGTACGATTTCATTATTTATCTACAGGATCAAACATGCTAACAAATAATAATAATAATAAAAATAACATGTGTGGGGTTTCCTGTCCGTCATCAGGCGCATCCTTAGGTGGCGGATCGGGCAACATCTGGCAGATATGTCTGGTAGGTGGGAAATAAAAAACCACCCGCGGACCAAAACAGGAAACCAGAGTCTGTACTGTACCCATAATGAGGGGCTGGCAACAGCGTCTACATCTCAGGTTAGAGACAGCTGGGACTAAAAGCTTTGGACGCAGCAACGGAAAAAGTCAACACTATCTCAACTACTACCTGAGGAGAGCCCTGAGATTGTTAGAGCTGAACCTGGCTCCTAGGATATAGCAAACGTTCAATGGCAGAGAACTGAAGAACAGGCTCTCTATTGGGAGCATCCAAAAAAAGTTAAATATTATTGGACCGATTGACCAAAATAATCCAAAGGAAAAAGCATTAGCCCACCAGAAAAATAGGGCACGGAAGATTACAAAGAACTCATATGGCAAACCAAAGAAGGTATATTATTAAACAGCAAAAACTTACGGAACAAGAGCAAAAATAATTGTATGTAGACGTGAGAAAGTTTATCATAGGAAAATAAAAGATCACTCACAAGCAAACAAACACCCAAACACAAGAAACAACAAAACTAACAAAAGAAGCATTTGCAGCACAGTCAAACACCAACAAAAGCGCGGAAAAGAAAATAATGAGTTAGAAAAGAAACAGGGATAATACGGAATAAAACTCAACAAGTGGAGGAAGCTGAGCCAGACGAAAAGATCCTCAATATAAAAAACCAAATTAAAAAGCATCTAAAAAAAAATATCAAAAAAGCGCTTTGAGAAAAAAAGTTACCAAAAATACCAGACAGCCAAGAGTAGAAACAGAAGTGCGCAAATAGAAATAAAGCAATAGCGCTAATTCTCCTTGACAGAAAACGTGAACCAAATATCTCTGAAATCAACACACTAATCTTCGCGGCAGCCCAAGTGGTAAGGTAAAAAATAATACCTCTGATACTAATCTACGCTGCAACCCTAGCAGTAACAGAAAAAATAAGGAAAGACAACGAAGTAAGAGCAAACAAAAGGTCGGAGAAATCAAGGACAGAAGCCGATTATGCGGGGCAAACATGTTTAAAGAAACAAATAGAAGGGTACAGAAGAGAACTGTTTTAATTTTCAGAAATCAAAAACATCATCCCAGAAAATTGAACAATATCAAACAACAACTGTACAAGAAATACCGCATAGATTCCAAACAAAAAAAACCGAAACAATCTAAACAATTAAAGAAAAGCTGCAAGCTAAAGCTTTATTTATTTATTTATTCTTATTTATTCGTAAAACCGAAGTTTATCTCCTGAAAAGGTATTCCGAAAAAATGCAGTTTTACTTAGACAACGTAATGTACAACAACGACATGAAAAAGTAGTATACGAACCTTAGAAACAAAGTCAACATGAATATTTTCCAACTTCCCACAAAAGACGAAACAATTACGTATTGGAGAGACATATGGAAACCCGAACTAAAACACGCAACAGACTCAGACTGGATTGAGAACTAACGCCAAGATCTGAAACAAGTAAAAGACAAAAGATACAAAATACTAATGATAAACACATTCTTATTAAAAGATAATAGACAAACCACAAAACGCCATCATCAACAGGAAGAACAATCTTAATACTGAAAAACAAAGATGGCAAAAATCCTAAAGACTACCTACCGATAACTTGCCAACAATGCACAAACTACTAACATCCATTCTGAGACAAAGAATTTACGAACACTTCGAAAACAGTAAAGTAATTCCAATTGAACAAAATAGAGTAATAGCCAAAAGTATAGAATGCAAAAATGAGCTGCTAATGAGTAAAACAATATCCGAAAATTGTAAGACGCCTGGATCGACTATAAGAAAGTTTTTGACAGTGTATCAGGCTAGGGCTATAAGAATCTGACTACTTACAACATATAACAATAAAGCAGCGACTACTCACAAAAGGCAAACTCAAGCTATAATAAAAAGCAAATTAACGAGCAAATAAAAAAGTACATGCAATTGGGTCGCTAACCATGCTAGTCCTCAGCTGCAGCTTTGGAATCATAGATTGGAAACTTTTGGAAATTCAAAATATAGATAGAAGAACTATAAAAATGCTGACAATGGGGAAGTTACACTACCCCAGACCCGTCAAAAAAAGCTCAGGTGGAAGAGGCCTTCTACGGATAGAAAAGACGTTCAAGACGAAAATAGTAGCGCTATACGAATACATGAACAACGCACAACAACACGAAGAATAAAATTTAACACAACTGTTTACAAAAAACAAGACAAACCATTACTGATATCTATAACAAAAAAGCCCAACGGATGTTAAATGACCATCAAATCCTACAAGAAACAGACAGAGAAAACAATATTCAATACACGAACAAATTAAAACAAGCATTTATAGAAAACTGTTGGATGATAAAGACTGCATGGACAATACCGCGACGTAAGGAAATAATGGGTCAACACAGAAAAAACCTTTATATGGCTCAGCAGAGGTACCCTCAAAGGAGAAACAGAATCCACAATAGTGGCAATTCAAGGTCAATGTGTTTCTCGACGAAAGATGCAGATTCTGCAATGAGCAAAGTGAAACAATTACGGATATAATATCAGGGTGTACGATACTAGCGTAGAAGAAATACATCAAGAGACATGACAAAATCTGTAACCTGCTACACTTCAACCTTTGCAAATTTTACAACATTGAAACGACAGAGGAATACTATGAACACAATCCGAATCCAGTGGAAGACAATGACAAAGTGACTATCTTGTGGAACGCACAACTTCATACTGATCGAAAAATACCATCTAATAAGCCTGATATCACCGTAAAAGATAAAAAGAACAAAGCATATCTAGTGTTTGATGTATCAATCCCTGCAGACAACAACATCCCACAAAAAGAAGCTGAAAAGTTGTTAAAGTATAAAGACCTTGCAACAGAAACAACAAGACTCTGGGATATGTAGACCGAAATAGTACATGTCGTAATGGGCGCCTCGGGAACGATTGGGCAAGATTTACATAACTATCTGAAAAAATCTCGGGATGCATTTCAAAGAAATTAAATTATGAAAAATCAAGAAAAAAAAAAAATAGGAACGTATTATACAGGGGTGGCCAAAGAGTTTGATTAAAAAGTAATGCGATAGAGTTATTTAAAAATCAAAATTACGTTAACAAGTTTTTTATGACCCAGTTCAAAATAATATTTCCTTATTATGTCACTCCGTTATACTCGAAGTTGACGGACAACTTTGTTTTTTTTTAATGGAACCCAGTATTTTTTATTTTATTTTTGGTTTTTACATGAAATTTTAGATTAAATTTTGAACAATGTCCTATACCAAAAATAAAGTATTTTGAGATATTTTGATTTTTTTTAAAATTTTGTAAAAATTTAGTCTACATTGAATACCGATATCTCCATTAATAACAAGCTTAGTGTGACGTGAAATTGTAATCCATAAACAACAAGCGCTGTTTCGTTAACCCATGTGTCCAGCTCATTGATATTTCTAACAAGAGTGTTTAAAACTTAGCTGCCACTGTACAATTTTAAATCATTTATAAGTTGTTTTACTTAAATAGAACACCCTGTATTTTATTAGTATCTTTTTTTCTTTTTTTTTTTTAAGCCAATCTGTTTGGTATCAGTATTACTCTTATACCTAAATCCAACCATTTTTGAGATATTTCATTATCTTTGTTAAAACATAACAACACTTGGAAAATACCTGATTTTAATGTAACCCCAAATACCAAAATCTAGAGGAGCCAAATCAGGGAGAGCGAGCTGGCCAACGAAACGGACCTTGATTGGCAATCCATCTAATCATCAAACATGTCGTGGAAAGATGGTCAGCAACACGCCCAAAGTTATGAGGAGGTGCTCCATCTTGCTGATACCAGCTGAAGTCGCCTCCATTTCTTAAAGTATGTAACGCGGGTTGTATGACTCTTCTTTTAAAATGTCGGCAATATCTTTTCACCTCGTTTAAATTTTCATCACAAAATTTTATTCAAAATTTTATCGTCTTTTATTGCACAAAAAACAT
The DNA here is from genome assembly GCA_030710515.1 of Abscondita cerata. Classification (NCBI taxonomy): domain Eukaryota; kingdom Metazoa; phylum Arthropoda; class Insecta; order Coleoptera; family Lampyridae; genus Abscondita; species Abscondita cerata. Next base: position 67,645 of record JALBCR010000717.1, read on the forward strand.
TAAAACCCAACTATCTTGGAAAGAACGTTCTTTAATAACAGTGGATTTTCATATAGACCAAAAATGGAATTATGTCGATTAAATAATCCATTTTTGCTAAACTTTGCTTCATCAGCACCATATAACTTTTTATGAAGTTTTCTATCCTCTTGGGTCTTCATTAAAAACCATTCACAGAATTGCACCCTTCGAGGAGGATCATCTAATTTAGGTAAGTGCTGCACCAAATGATACGAAAATGGTTTATTATTTGTGTTTTTTAAAATCGATGAATTAGTTCTCGTCGACAAAGTAAGATCTCTTTTCACAATCTCTAATAGAGGCATTTGGAGAGGCCGGTAAAATAACCCAAAACATGTAATTTCGTTTATGTTCATTGTCCACTAGGTGGTTTATTTTTATTTATTTGTGTCTTAAATTGACCAAACTGACGGCAGTTTTAACGAATCTTCTTACAATATCACCAGTTGCATTTGGTCGATTTGGATATTTTTCTGCAAAACACGACAAGTCCTTTCAACAATTCTATTACACTCGCCGTAAATAATAATAAGATTTAGGAAATCATCATTAGTAAACCCTACATTTGCCATTATTTACTATGAAATACAAACTGGTAAAGAAAACTGTCAAAACAACATAAACATTAACGTTCTAACTATCAAATCTTTGACAGCCATGGCCTACCCTTTACTAATGTTGAAATAATCAAGTGTTGTTATGTTTTAACAAAGATAATGAAATATCTCAAAACTGGTTGGATTTAGGTATAGGGAATAGTAATACCAAACCAATTGGCTTAGAAAAATACAGCGAAAAATGTAATAAAATACAGGGTGTTCTATTTAAAGTAAGCAGCTTATAAATGATTTAAATTGGCCACGGTGCAGCTAAGTTTTAAACACTCTGTATGAAATATCAATGAGTTGGACACATGGAGTTAACGGGCAAGCGCTTGTTGTTTATTAGTTACAATTTCACGTCACTAGCTTCGTAATTAATGGAGATATCGGTATTCAATGTAGACTAGGATTTTTCAAAATTTAAAAAATCGAAATATCTCAAAAATACTTCTATTTTGGTATAGGACATTGTTTACAAATTTAATCTAAAATTTCATGTAGAATCCGAAAATAAAATAAAAAATACTAGGTTCCATTTAAAATAACAAAGTTGACGTCTACTTCCGGTATAACCGAAAGTGCCCATATAAGGACAATATTATATTTGAACTCGGCGTCATCGAAAACCTATAGCTTGTAATTTCAGATTTTAACATAACTCTATCTGCCATTACTTTTTAATCAAAACTCTTCGCGCCACACCCTGTATAGTATGACTAGTTTTGTGTAAAAGTGTTAAACCCTAGAATTATGGAATAATCCAGGGTATAATGCTAATCAATTCATATTTAAGTGTCTTAGTAATTACTTAGTTATGTATGTAAACTAAGTGAATAAAAATAAATAATAATAATAAGAATAATAGGAATACCAAAATCTCTATCTGAAAGTGTAGTAAAAATTGCCATCAAAGGATCGACACACAACTTACATCATCACATACACCCTCCAACTAAACAAAACCTTAAATAATCATCTAAACTTCTATTCAACAATAACCATTAATGAAATTGTCTAATCTTTAAATTTTTTTATTTTTGTAATTTTATTTAAATTTTGATCTAAATTGTAATGGTATACTGTGTCATGAATTGGCAACCATCAATGTCATGGCAGTGTCTGGTAATAAATTAGAATGTCTCTCTAATAATAATAATAATAATAATCACGTGAGTCGCATATTACATCAAGTTCTCGCGCAGCTGATCAACGAATCTGTACCATATTACAAATACAACTCGCAACAAGTTATGAACGACAATAACCACAGACTGTACTGGGATCCGAGATCAGAACTGACGTGAAGATACAAACCAATCGATCTGACTTGGTACTATTCAACAAGAGAGAAGGAATAGTCTTTCTAATAGACATAACAGTTCCACTCCCCAACAATACCCAAAAAACAAATGTCACCAAAATTAACAAATATATCGAATTAGCAGGAGAAATACGACAGATGTAGAAAGTCAATAGAGTGGATATAAGACCAACAATGATATCCGCTATAGAAATAATACCCATGTCAACGATCAAACATTTGGAAGAGCTAAGCATGAAACATCTGATTAGACAAATGCAGAAATCGGTTATCCTGGACGCATGCCACATTGTTCGCCGATTCCTTTCCATCGATCAATAAGTAGCAGAAGGGCTTGACAAAGTTCCGCCTAATGCGATCATAAACCCCGTAAATACGAGAAAACAAAATATCACAAAATAATAATAATAATCGTTTTATTAGTCAAAATTCTGTTCTTACACTTAACCTTAAAAAACAAAAAAAATGATAAAGAAAATACATAAAAACCCTAATATCTAAGCAACATTAAAAGCATAAAATGTTAATAAATGAATAAGTATTAGAAATAATATTCATTGAACTGATAAACCGAATGAACAAATAAATAAATAAATAAACAAATAAATAAAAATAAAAAAAAAATCGCAACTAAAAAATATATTAAATAATAAAATAATAAATGCAGCCCAATTTTAATTTTTAATTACAGATTAATTATTGATTTATTAAAAGTCTTTTAATATCAATTAAGATACGATAAGTAAAATTAAATAAAAATTAAACCCTATTCTGTATTATAGCATAGACTTCAACAGCATAAGCTATGTTTAAATTATTCAATTGCGTAATAAATATAAACTAAAAAATGTTTTACCATTTAATTTCAATACTAGTTGTATTATGGTTAATATGTAAAAAATTAATTTTGAAAAATTATGGTGAGATGTCATAATGCATCTAGTGTAATTCTTTGTACATAAAATTACAACGTAGTAAGTTTACAAATAATAATTGTCATAAAATTTCTTAATTTTTAAATTATTATTAATTTAAAATTAATATAATTTATCGTTTTAAAACTTTTATTAAGACTTGCTTGCCTGAAATATAGCACTTTTACATTACAATAATGTATAATAAATAATGCGGGTTGTTAAAAGATGCGCAATAATATACAACGCGAATTTCTATTTGGTTAAAAAAATTTTTGCAATTACTATCTCGAAACCAATCACAAATTATACTTATGATTTTCATGAGTACCCTAAAGATGTGTAACTTTTGTTTAAACCACATTTGTTTGTTATATCACTAATAAATCAGGAAATGTAAAAACAATGTAGTACTTGTAAAACTGATTTATTTTTAAACGATTTTTAATGTCACTAGAAAATTATAAATTAATTATCTTGTAATTGCCAAATGTTTTCGTAAAAATATCGACAGGCCAATAAACTTTTAAAGCAAATTTAATCAAGGTCTCCATCTCTACAACCGACAAACATTCATATATAAATAAGTTTGCAAGAAATTGAAGTATTTCGTTAACGAACATTCACACATTAAAGTGCACATTTCTCTAATCATGTATAAAACAATAAGAAACGTGGCTGTGTTTTTGTGTACCTTAATTGTTATAGCAAGTTGCGAAATACGTAAGTGTGTTTTTAAGTAAGATTATATTTGAATTAAGTTTCTACCTAAGTAAAGTGCAAGCTCGGTAAAAGTGAGAAAATTTGGGTCAGATTGTGACATAAGTGTGCATGTTTTTTTTACTAAGAGTTGAGAAAACAACAGCTTTATAAGTTCATAATTAACAAGCTTAATGAGTATGCATTTGGCACTAACCAAACGTTAACCACGTGCGTATCGTTGTGCAATTATCAAGCTTTTATATGAACTGATATTATATTTCCTATAATAAATAGATTCAATTAAAATTAATCATTTGCCCAAAACGGCGTTATTAACCAATTTTTAATAAGTCAATGATTTTACCTATTAATGAATCTCTGCTCCTCTAATACAATAATAATATTTTTATTTGTTTAGTAATTAAGAACAAATTCAGAGTGAAAGATGAAAGTTTTTAGCGCCATCAATTACCACAAACATGGTTTGCGGCTAATTTAAATTTATAGTTTCCTTCTAAATTAATTAATTTTCAGTTAAATGCATACTTAATAAAATTTAAAAACATAAATGGATTAAATTTCGTTTTAATGTTTTAATAAATTAACACTTCTGCTTATGCAATAGAGAGAAAGGTTATTGCACTATAGTACATACTTAATCTAATTAGCAACAAGAAATGCTTTCACGGTCAACTTTTTACTTTCTATTTATCGACTTTCTTTTAAATTTTTTTAGCTGGATACATTCAAGTCTGTCATCGCGATGATCCTAATCTCGCATCGTGTATTAATAATTCCATAACTGTTTTAAAACCACACTTAAGGGATGGGATACCCGAATTAGACGTACCACCGTTGGAACCGCTACTTTTGGATGCAGTTGACTTGAAAACTGGTAATGATGCAACAAGGATTGCAGCAACCATATCAAATATGAAAATCTGGGGACCCACTTCTTTTATTATCCAAGAATTAAAGTAAATATATTTGTTTATTAAAGAACATTGCGATAAAGTTTTCAATTTTTAGACCAAACTTAAGCAAAAATATATTCAGATTTAGAGCGCTGCTACCTCAGCTAAACATAGTTGGACAATACAAATCAGATGCCCGCATATTGTTTTTGAATTTAAAAGGAGAAGGACCAGCTTACGTAAACATAAGTAAGTGATATGAATTAACAAATACATGTTTAAAATAAATTTATTTCAGCAAACTATAGATTTCGATTGTAAACTGAAAGGGAACAAAATCGTAAAGAATGGGGAAGAATATCTAGAATTTGAAAAAATGAAGTTAAAAATTGAAATTGGAAATTCTAGTATTCGATTAGACAATCTTTTAACGGCGATCCGGTTTGGGAAAAGCCACTAGCGATGTTGTTAATGAAAATTCGGATTTATTTATGAATGAAATTTTACCAAATTTGCAGCAAGCGCTTTCAGAAAAATTTACCACAATAGCGAACAAGATCACCTTACGGTTTACGTATAAAGAATTGTTCCCTTAGTTGCATTTAACGAATACCAAAGTTTAAATATTTAATTTATTATATTGTTTAATATGTTTGGAGCGACCGATAAGTACTTATAGATTGTATGCTGCACCGAACAGACTACTAAGATCACTTACTGATTGAGATTGAAATACCTACTAATTTAATTTATTATAAAGTATCAGATATTTTTATATTTTTTTATGATTTTGAAATAAAGTTGTGTTTTAGTAATTTTTTTGATCAAATTATTGATTTCATTTTGTTCGATATTTAAAATGAAAACGTTTACTTTATTCTAAATACATTGAATTTGGCTCTTTAATTCACTTTTTAATCAATCATTTTTTATTCTTCAACATTTTTGTATTTTATTATTCAACAAACGTAAAGAAAATATAATTTAAATTTGAAATGCAATGGCAATAATAGGTACTTACTATTATTCTTAATGAAAATGTTGTAAATGTAAATCCGTCTTAATGATTTTGCAAAATTTACTTTTATGGTGTAGAAATTCTTCGGGTCAATCTGATGGTTGTTAATATTGTGATATGCTTCTTTGTTGATACAGTTTTTAGTCACAAAAGATAGAAAGGGGGTAAAATTTCCGAAGACCAAACTAGAGTAACCAATTCAAACGCAAATACAAAAAAAGAGCAAAGAAGTGAATATAATATTTGCAACTATATAAGAAAATACAAGTAAAACACAAGAATAATGGGAGAAAACTAAAAAATAAAATATTTTCCAAACAGGATATGTGTTCAAGAGGTTCTGCATAGAAACGCAAGCGTATATCAAGAAAATTTAAGAAAAAATATCAAATAAAACTAATAAGGCAACAAATCCAATAATTTCCAAGAAAAATCGATGAAGATTTTGAAAGACATGACACACAAATAGAGGTCACAGGAAATAGTGAAAGAATCAGAAGAATTAGTTCGAACATTATATTCCATAGCTATCAAGTTAAATGTTATTTCCCTTTGAAAATATTTCTTATGAATTAAAAATACATGTCAATCCAGCACCAGTCAAACAACTCCGCAACCCTAATTACACATGTGTATGAATTTGCCTACAATTTTGTGAGGGTTACAATCAATTATACAGTTTCATTTATGGATCTTTGCCGTTTGAGTCGTATTTAGTTATTCCATTACTTACTTACGACAAGTAGCTTAGCATGATAAAGCGTGGAATTTGTAAATTTTGGATTTTGCTTAACAGTTCATAACATAATGAACGAGGTACGGACTTAGCGAACTCGAAGCCCCGGACTCGTTAGTGGATCAGGTGACCATTTTCATATTAAATCCCTTAACCTTAATATTACGGTACTGCAGGGCTCTTTCAAGGCAGACCGTTTCTACTCTTCAAGAGAAGAGTAGCTTAAAAATGCAAATATTATTATAAATAAAGGTATATAAGGTGCTAAAAGTTTGGCAACACTCAAATCTGCGTTTGTGGAAAATAACCGCACAAAAGCCAACTCCTGCGAAGAGGGTGTAAACTGTAAAGGGCAGCATGAGGCAATCGCTAGAAACTTCAAGCAGAATATTCAAGAAATTAAAGTAAGAGAATAGCTTCTTACCCTGAAGCAAAATGAAAGTAGTTCTTACAACCGCACAACAAGCTATGTCATATTCCAAAACTACTGAAGAGAAACCTCAAGTCGACATTCCACTACTAGTCAAAGAATTAGTACCCTATCAGTGCTGAAGGAGATATTTGTATCATGAGCATGTCAAGGTCTCATACTGCCGATTGTAGGATCTGAAAAAGAAAAATAACAGACAAGAAAGAAGTTATCACGTAACTTTTCTTTTGTCACAATCCAAAAAGAAAAAAGAGTGGCTCAAAAATTTCATAAGGAGCTTCCTTAAACAGTCATTAACACCTGACATATTTTTGTTTGTAGTCCAGTTTATATTTATTTTTTTTATTATATACAGAGTATTTATTTATTTATATATATTTTATTTATTAATTTGGTTGTTTCTCGTACTTAATATATTTTATTTATTTATTTATTTTTTAGTCTTATAACGAAAAACAAAGACGAACAAATCATTCAGTGGAATTGCAACGGTGTCATACGACGATATTGTTTGTTGAAGTTCATGATCAGGAATTACAATTATTGTGTGTCAGATCCAGCACAGGGGTGGCTATCCCTCTCAGGAATCATGTACGTGCTTCGGAAGTCAAGATAGCCACAAACCTGTATGTAATAGCAGTTCGTTTATTGACGTCCGTAAACCTCACTATCTGTAACATCTACTTACCTGACGCCGAATGGAGATCGCAAGACCTAGAGTATTTTCTAAGACAGCTACCGAGATTTTAACGCTCATAACCGTTTATGGGGATCTGCCAGCCTCTAGGCTACAAGAGGCCGCTTAGAACGCATTGTCGAAAACAACAAACTTGTATTGCTCAACAAGGCTCTCCAACGTGTATAAACACCAGATCTATAAGCTTTTCGGCATAGAACTTTCTTTCGGCAAGTCGAACAATGCCCACAAAAACGAGTGGTCTACATTAGATCACCTACATAACAGTGATCATTTCCTTATAGTCATCTCTTTTCGTAACTCCCAAAAGTTGGCTGCTTTTGAGTAGCAACTGGGACAGTTACAAAAAGGCTTTTGGTATCCCTAAACCATCTGGTTCTGTGAAAAGACAGTAGAAATCCGTAACTTAGTCTTCCTACATGTTGCTTAAAACAACATACCTATAGGAGAAGATACGGTACGACATATGCCGATTCCATGGTAAAACCAACGAGTACGGCTGGCTTTAAAAAAGAAAACATTTATTTAACGTTTTCAAGATGCACCTGACGTTGCAAAATTTGATCGCTTTTAAAAGAACTAGAGCGCAAGTTCGTCGGACAATGTTGGAGAGCAAACAAGTTCTATCTTGAAAGACCAACAATTTCAAGACCGGTTGCAGCTGTGCATTGAAACTACCGCTAAATTTAACTGATTTCCTGCCGTGGACCACAGAAGATCCATCGTTTTTGAGCTTTTTACCTAAAAGAGACACCACAGCCAAAAAATACCGAACAGCATTCAAAAATATTCTTGATACTTATCCTGACTTAGTTGTCGCCTACACCGTCAGGTCAAAAAATAAACGTTGTCTTTAAATGCCGCCGCACACCTAACGAAACAATACGTTATTTGACAGGTGATAAAACACTGGCCGACTCAATGAGCGCAATAAACTCTCTGCGCAAGATAAGTGTTTGTGATCTAATGCCGCAGATAATGATAGACACGATGATGCACCTAGAAATCTGTAAAAAAACAAGCTTAGTATGGCCACCAGGTCACAGCGGCATTTATCATTTAAATGTGCGCACGAGGCATCAGACTCAAACACGGTCGACGATGGTATTCATACTCCGGATACTATAAAGAAGACTCTAAAAAGAAAATCAATACAAAAATCACAGGATCAATTTAGCAAAATGAATAACCACCTACGAAAAATTAAAAGAGGCGTGAGAAAATAAAAATATCTTATGAATTTGAGCAAGTAGGATTGGTAGTAGCACGCATGAGAATTGGCTACACTGCCAATTTTGTAATGATCATATCATCTTCTCAGTGATTGTTCTGCAACATCAAAAACAAGAAACACATATGCATTATATGCTTCAAAAAATAATTACTGTTAGAGACATACCTTAGTCTAAAAGCAATATATTAAATAAAAAAAAAACGTTATGGACAACAGGTCAAATTGTTGTAGCCCTAGATTAACCTAGATACAGTTCAATTCTTTAAAACTTTTACCGATGTTTGTATACTTTTTGTTCAGAACTTATAATCAAAACAGTTATATTTCCAAAGAAAGACCATGTTCTATTGTTCGGAATAAACAGGGGAAAGGAACGCAAAGTGGAAAGATTAAGTTAATTCGTCTAAATTAACTCAAATAGGAGACTTTGCGATGATAAAGTTTTCAATTTTTACACCAAACTTAAGCAAAAATATATTTAGATTTAGAGCGCTGCTACCTCAGCTAAACATAGTTGGACAATACAAATCAGATGCCCGCATATTGTTTTTTGAATTTAAAAGGAGAAGGACCCAGCTTACGTAAACATAAGTAAGTGATATGAATTAACAAATACATGTTTAATATAAATTTATTTCAGCAAACTATAGATTCGATTGTAAACTGAAAGGGAACAAAATCGTAAAGAATGGGGAAGAATATCTAGAATTTGAAAAAAATGAAGTTAAAATTGAAATTGGAAATTTAGTATTCGATTAGACAATCTTTTTAACGGCGATCCGGTTTTGGGAAAAGCCACTAGCGACGTTGTTAATGAAAATTCGGATTTATTTATGAATGAAATTTTACCAAATTTGCAGCAAGCGCTTTCAGAAAAATTCTACCACAATAGCGAACAAGATCACCTTACGGTTTACGTATAAAGAATTGTTTCCTTAGTTGCATTTAACGAATACCAAAGTTTAAATATTTAATTTATTATATTGTTTAATATGTTTGGAGCGACCGATAAGTACTTATAGATTGTATGCTGCACCGAACAGACTACTAAGATCACTTACTGATTGAGATTGAAATACCTACTAATTTAATTTATTATAAAGTATCAGATATTTTTATAGTTTTTTATGATTTGAAATAAAGTTGTGTTTTAGTAATTTTTTTGATCAAATTATTGATTTCATTTTGTTCGATATTTAAAATGAAAACGTTTACTTTATTCTAAATACATTGAATTTGGCTCTTTAATTCACTTTTTAATCAATCATTTTTTATTCTTCAACATTTTTGTATTTCATTATTCAACAAACGTAAAGAAAATATAATTTAAATTTGAAATGCAATGGCAATAATAGGTACCTACTATTATTCTTAATGAAAATGTTGTAAATGTAAATCCGTCTTAATTTTTTTGCAAAATTTACTTTATGGTGTAGAAATTCTTCGGGTCAATCTGATGGTTGTTAATATTGTGATATGCTTTTGTTGATACAGTTTTAAGTCACAAAAGATAGAAAGGGGTAAAATTTCCGAAGACGAAACTAGAGTAACCAATTCAAACGCAAATACAAAAAAAGAGCAAAGAAGTGAATATAATAATTGCAACTATATAAGAAAATACAAGTAAAACACAAGAATAATGGGAGAAAACTAAAAATAAAATATTTCCAAACAGGATATGTGTTCAAGAGGTTCTGCATAGAAACGCAAGCGTATATCAAGAAAAATTTAAGAAAAAATATCAAATAAAACTGATAAGGCAACAAATCCAAAGATTTTGAAAGACATGACACACAAATAGAGTTCACAGGAAATAGTGAAAGAATCAGAAGAATTAGTTCGAACATTATATTCCATAGCTATCAAGTTAAATGTTATTTCCTTTGGAAATATTTCTTATGAATTAAAAATACATGTCAATCCAGCACCAATCAAACAACTCCGCAACCCTAATTACATACGTGTATGAATTTGCCTACAATTTTGTGAGGGTTACAATCAATTATACAGTTTCATTTATGGATCTTTGCCGTTTGATTCGTATTTAGTTATTTCATTACTTACTTACGACAAGTAGCTTAGCATGATAAACCGTGGAATTTGTAAATTTTGGATTTTGCTTAACAGTTCATAACATAATGAACGAGGTACGGACTTAGCGAACTCGAAGCCCCGGACTCGTTAGTGGATCAGGTGATCATTTTCATATTAAATCCCTTAACCTTAATATTACGGTACTGCAGGGCTCTTTCAAGGCAGACTGTTTCTACTCTTCAAGAGAAGAGTAGCTTAAAAATGCAAATATTATTATAAATAAAGGTATATAAGGTGCTAAAAGTTTGGCAACACTCAAATGTGCGTTTGTGGAAAATAACCGCACAAAAGCCAACTCCTGCGAAGAGGGTGTAAACTGTAAAGGCAGCATGAGGCAACCGCTAGAAACTTCAAGCAAGAATATTCAAGAACTTAAAGTAAGAGAATAGCTTTTACCCTGAAGCAAAAATGAAAGTAGTTCTTACAACCGCACAACAAGCTATGTCATATTCCAAAACTACTGAAGAGAAACCTCAAGTCGACATTACACTACTAGTCAAAGAATTAGTACCCATATCAGTGCTGAAGGAGGTATTTGAATCTATAAGCATGTCAAGGTCTCATAGTGTCGATTGTAGGATCTGAAAAAAGAAAAATAACAGACAAAGAAAGAAGTTATCACGTAACTTTTCTTTTGTCACAATCGCCAAAAAGAAAAAAAGAGTGGCTCAAACAAAAATTTCATAAGGAGCTTCCTTAAACAGTCATTAACACCTGACATATTTTTGTTTGTAGTCCAGATTTATTTTTTATTATATACAGAGTATCTATTTATTTATATATATTTTATTTATTAATTTGGTTGTTTCTCGTACTTAATATATTTTATTTATTTATTTATTTTTTTAGGCTTATAACGAAAAACAAAGACGAACAAATCATTCAGTAGAATTGCAACGGTTTCATACGACGATATTGTTTGTTGAAGTTTATGATCAGGAATTACAATTATTGTATCATGTGTCAGATCCAGCACACGGGTGGCTATTCCTCTCAGGAATCATGTACGTGCGTTGAAAGTCAAGATAGCCACAAACCTACATGTAATAGCAGTTCGTTTATTGACGCCCGTAAACCTCACTATCTGTAACATCTACTTACTTGACGCCGAATGGAGATCGCAAGACCTAGAGTATTTTTTAAGACAGCTACTGCAACCTTTCTTTGTAGTTCGAAATTTTAACACTCATAACCGTTTATGGGGATTTGCCAGCCTCAACGCTACAAGAAGCCGCGTAAAACGCATTGTCGACAACAACAAATTCGTATTGCTCAACAAGGCTCTTCGACGTTTATGAACACGAGATCTATAAGCTTTTCCGCTGCAGATCTTTCCTTCTGCCCCCAAGATTGAGTAGTCTACATTAGATCACCTACATGACAGCGATCATTTCCTTATAGCCATCTCTTTTCGTAACTCCTAAAAGTTGACTGCTTTCAAGTAGCGACTGGAACAGTTACAAAAAGGCTTTGGCATCCCTGAACTATTTGGTTCTGTGAAAAGGCAGTAGAGATCCGCAACTCAGCCATCCTCCATGTTGCTAAAAACAAAATATGATATGGTACGACATCTGCCGGTTCCATGGTAAAACCCACGAGTACGGTTGGATTAAAAAAAAGACACATTTATTTAACGTATTTAAGAGGTACCGACATTGCAAAATTTGATCGATTTTAAAAGAGCTACAGAGCATGTTCGTCGGACAAAGTTGGAGAGCAAACTAGTTTTTTGGACCGAGTACGTACCGTTGATTAATAAATCAACACAAATGGTAGACGTGTGACATAAAATTAAAGCAGAGGCAAGGACTAGAAAAATTCACGGACGAGTTTTAGATAGGGCAGTAGATATTGTGGAAGCTTTCGCCGATCAGTTTCAGTCAGTCAGCGGCTCCGAAAATTGTTAGGCGTCCTTATCAAATATAAAACCTTGAAAGACCCGCTTCTCGAAACTTTTAACAAAATCTGAAGCAAATGTACTTACCCGGCTGTCTGGAAAGAAGTCAAGATTGTTAAAATCCTAAAAAAAGAAAAAGATCCCGCCAAACTCTTTAGCTATAGGTTTATAAACTTAATCTGTTGTTTAGAGCAAAATTCTAAATAAAATAATCTGATTTTGTATGGCAGCTGGAAATTCACCAAGTAGATTATCAAGCGGATATTAGAAAACGGCGATAGACGCTAGACCAGCACGTATACCTGGAAAAAGAAATACCGAAAAGTTTTGAAAAAAACATGCAGTCGTTTTTATTTTTGACTTCAAAAAAAGCTAACGACACAGCATGGCGCTACGGAGTTGTGTCCAACGCTTCACGATTAGGAACTGACAGGTAATGTGCGGAAATTTGTCGCTTTTTAATAAGACGGCAGAACTTCAATGTCCGAATCGGAAATGAACTGACAGCTATCATTGCAGAGAGTTCTAGCAAACGGAGTGCAGCAGACTTCTACGCTTAGAGCAATTTTTTTCAATTGCGATAAACAATATATCAGCGTCCGTAGACGCATCACTAGACAGAAGCCTATATGTAGACGATTTAACCATATTTTTTCTGCTTCAAAAATGCGTACAATAGTCAATAAACTTCAAAATGCGCAAACTCCATTCTTCGAAACGCGGAAACAACTGCAACAACAAACGCAAAAAACTCAATGCTTCCCTTTCTGTGTTTAAGCAAACAGCACTACAGACCGCTGTCATATATGAAAGCTATCCCAATATCAAGCAAACAAACATCTAGATATCTAGGACTTAACTTCTATTCAAAACTCACTTGGAAACCGTACATTTTGACCTCGTACATAAGTACAAAACTTTTTTGAACGATCTAAGACAGACATCTACCGTTTGATGATTACTGCAAAAATCGACTGTGGTTGTGTAGCGTACTCTTCAGCAAGTAAGACCACGATTACATTGCTAGACCCCATCCAAAATTTATCTCTCGGTGTTGCCTAAAAACTTTCTACCAAATCCGGTTTGCAAGTCTACAAAATAAATCAGGTGTTTTGCTAGTGCAAAGTAGACGCGCACATCTACTTACCAGTTATGTAGTCCGGTTGCAACTGTGCATTAAAACTACCGCTAAATTTAATTGATTTCCGCCGTGGACCACAGAAGACCCATTGTTTTTGAGGTATTTACCTAAAAGAGACACCACAGCCAAAAAATATCGAACAGCATTCAAAAATATTTTTGATACTTATCCTGACTTAGTTGTCGCCTACACCGTCAGATCAAAAAATGTTATGCTACGGAACAATATGCTATTTGACAGGTGATAAAACACTGGCCGACTCAATGAGTGCAATTAACTTTCTGCCCAAGATAAGTGCTTGTGACCTAATGTCGCAAATAATGATAGACACGATGACGCATCTAAAAAGCTGTAGATAGAAAACAAGCTTAGTATGGCCACCAGGTCACAGCGGCATTCATCATTCAAAAATGCGCACAAGGCACCAGACTCAAACACGATTGACGATGGTATTCATACTCGGATAGTATAAAGAGGAATAATACTATTAGAGACATACTTAGTCGAAAAGCAATATATTAAATAAAAAAAAAAACGTTATGAACAACAGGTCAAATTGTTGTAGCCTAGACTAATCTAGATACAGTTTAATTGCTTAAAACTTTCTACCGATGTTTGTATACTATGTTATTCACAATCAATAATTTTTGTTTATCATGAACTTATAATCAAAATATTTGCAAAAGAAAGGGGGGGGGAGAGGGAGGAGTAAGGGAAGGGAAGGAAAAAAGGGTAGAGAACACTTAAAGGGAAAATTAACTTGTTTTGATTAGGATAAGAGTAGGAAAAAAATTAAAAATTTTGAAAAAATTTAAGAAATAATTATGTGTTATTAAAATTAATTAAAAACTGTAACGATAGGGAGTGGGAATTATGTTATTTGGAGATTTAGTCTTAATCTAGAGAAGTGAAGAAAATTCACTGATGTAACTTGGTGTAATTTGCGATATAGGGTTTTCCCAACACAATTCAAAACGTTTCTTTATTGTTCTTTTTCGTGTTGTCCACTTCTACTCTGGCTGGTGGATGTAACTTAGAATTTCTTGTAAGCCTTTCTGAAGCTGACTGAGAGATTAACTCTTTTTTGCAGGTGACTTTCTTTTTTGTTTTGTTTCTTTTCCAGTATAGATTTGAAAAGAGAACTTGTCTTTATTTCTGCCTTCTGACACTTTTGGATACGATGTCGTTGTCCATTGGCTGCGACATTGATAGGAGTAGAATCATCTCTTTGACTTTTAGAGCTACTTTCTGCCATAGGAACAGGGAAGGTACGATTACAATTTTTATAATAGATTTTATTAAACATATCATCTTATGCAGCACACTGTTACATTGTAATGAAAATCGAAAGACGACTATAAAACCTCCAAATGGTTTCTAGGTTTCCTCGGAACACTTTCCAATCTGTAATAGGTTGCGACGGTTACATTATAAAAACTATATCTACAATAATCATATCACATGAAAAACCAAACGTTCAATATTAGGTCTATTAATTTATATTATTTTAAATTACTTAAGCCGAAAACAAAAACCGATTAATCATTTTTAGAAAAAATCGATTAATCGTTACTTCTCGAAAATCGTATATTAAAATCGGTTTTTAAAACCGTTTTTAAAATCGATTTTCAAATTTTAACTACTTAAGTCGTTTCAATTTAAATCCAGATCCATTTAGTTTTAAAATGTTATTGTTAATATTGTGAATAGTAATAGAAGTAAGTGAGAAAAATAGTACTATTTTTAACAAAATTATTTAAAATATTTCAGCTTGTACGTATATTTTATAAAACAATAAATATTTTTTAGTTTTTCTCGTTATTTATCTTACTTTGGAAAAATGCGTCCTTTTACAGTTTTTTACCTTTGCCCAAATCGATCATGTTCAAAGCAGGTACTCGTAAAGTAATGACAGTTTTATGCTGACAAGCGTTTCTTGAAAGAATATTCAAATACATATTTAACAATAAGAGGATTAAAATAGTTAAATCTTAGTTTATCGGTGCAGCATGTAAAATTTGTCAATGTTAGGATTACAGGATATTATAACGTTTTTCTGGTAGCAACATCAAGTTTCTACCAACTTATAATCGTCCAGATCGCAAAACCACTATTTCTGACCTAACCATCCACCCAACTAAAAAATACCTTGCTGTACGATTGTTGGTCTCGGAATTTCACGTCTTTTGGTAAAAACCGTTTTTCGATAACTCATTCCTGTGATCCAGAAAGTCCGAAAAACCTATGTCTGTAAACAAGCAAGCAAGCAAGCCTGCAAGTTAGTACGCGCGATAGCGCCTCACAGGAAGCATCTAGAACCTTGATATTTTTACAGTAGGTCTGGTATACTACAAGGAAGAGCTGATTAGAAATTGGGCATGGTACGTGCGTCCCAACTCTACCACAATCATGTCCAAAACAGGTTTTTGGAGGCAAATTATTACCTTACAATTAAATATTTGTGATTCATGAGTCAAACCAATGTTGTTCGTCATGACAACTCGCATCTTTTGGTACCGGTGGCATGGTACCTGCACTGCCAGCACATGGTGGATTCAAATTTTCTCCTCATTTTCTCTTCATTTTTCCTCCTAGATTTTTTTCTTCATTTTTTTTCTTTGGTTTTAAATAATTTTCTCCTAATTTTTCTCTCATTCTTTTCTCCTAATTTTTTTTCTTCATTTTTTCTCCACGTTTTTCTTTAATTTTTTTTTTTTTTTTTTTCATTTGTTTTTTTCTTAATTTTTTTCTTCTTCATATTTTTCTCTTCATTTTTTTTCTGCTAATTTTTTTTCTAATTTTTTTTTCATTTTATCTATTTTTTTCTACATTTTTTTTCTACATTTTTTTCTTTTAATTTTTTTTCTCCTAATGTTTTTCTCTAAATATTTTTCTTCAAATTTTTTCTTTTCATTTTTAATATTTTTTTTTTCTTTCATTTTTCTCACAATTTTTCTTGACCATTTTTTTTTATTTTATTTTCTTGTGTTGCTACCAGCCCGGAAAGGTGTCAGCCCTTTCTACTAGCTTTATTGTTTCATTTATAGGTCGACAATAAACGAAAAATTAGTGCATTATTCATAATGTTTGACAAATTTATTAATCTAGTCTCACTTAAAAACGTTATATGAAACTACTGGGTTTCTGTAAATGATTGTATCATCAGGTGAGTGTTGGAAAATTTAAAATGCAAATTTGCTCACTGATAAGAATTAATTTATGCTAATGTCATCATCATCTGTCAGCGAAACACGCTGTAATTATTATCCCTAGTTGTAATTGGGTTTTTCGTCGTTTATCGTTAATTATGTTCATTTAATTGCCAACTTGATGAGACAATCATTTATAGAAACCCTTTATAAAAAAAGACTGATAGTATACAGATAGTATAAGCTTGTTAGATGGTCCTGCGTTTTGGGCCAAACCTTTGAGTAATAGAAATAGAGAATTAACCGTAAGAAATAGCCCCTATACATGCTCATGGCGAGAGTTTATTTCCACAAATAATGCCCCAGAAGACAGAATCACTCAAGTGGGGCCTCTGCGCTAAGTTATTAAAAGTTCGATAGTTTGGTCGCTTAAAACATTGATCTTAAACGATTTTTTTGCCCGCAAGCATTATTTCCTCAAGGTTTTTATGCATGTATTTTTTCTGACAGTTATTTATTCAATTTTAAGAACCCATTTAAAAAAATCAACTTTAAACTCCAAATTTATAAAAACGACTTTAAAAACCGTCTATTACAAACCAATTTCAGAAATCGACTTTAAAAAACAATTTTAAGAATCGACTTAAAAACCGATTTTAAAAGTCGAGTTAAAAACTGATTATAAAAAATCCACTTTGACTTTGTTGCCACTACTAAAAAATACCTCTCACCTAAACATTAAAATAAATCAATGGTTTTCAGTACCTGGTCCATCCAAAATCGTCGCTACTTTTCTAATATTGGATTAAGCATATCAGTATTAAATATAAGGATGGTTGAAGATTATTCAAATAATATACAAATTGTCTTAATGAACATTTACTTAGTATAAAGTTAAATTACATTGCAATCTAAATTATAAACAAATACAATTTTTTATATACATATGTAATAACTCAAAGACTTGTACTAGGCTCACATAACATGATCATTGTAAAAGCTTAATTGGGTTTTCGGTATTTAAGTCAAATCGAAAGTTTAAAAAAGATCGTTTTTGACAAGAACTCCAAGTTTTGATAAAAATCAAAGAATACAAGGTAAGTTGTTCTCTTGCCACCTTCCTCAAAAAGGGGTCCTAACAGCAAAACAAATTATTATATTATAATAATGCTTGTTACGTCCACGGTTAAGTAACCAGAAGACGAATAATAAAAATATTTAAAAAAAAAAATAATTCTGGAATCTGAGACGAAGTGGTCCAACAGAATTATACAAAAGTCTTTAAAATAAGTTTAAATGTTATGATAACAAAAAACCAAATATCTTACGAAGAATCGTATAATGACTCAATTCAAGAAGGAATGGGATTGACTCAGAATCCATTACAATGACCCACCCATTCGACCTTGACGATAAACTTCTCCTTAGGATGATAAATCTTATAAATAAGCATACATTCAAATATAAATGAAAAAAGCACAAAATTGGTGCAGATGCAAAGAATTATAAAATGGAATTTTAAAAAGAAGTCAAAGGTGACAGATTGTAGATGTCAAGTTAATCATATAAAATCAAGAAAAATTAAAATTTAAATACCTTGAATTAGTTTAATAAGCTTCTTAAATTGTACTAATGTGCGCACTTCTCCTGAAGCAGTTCTCAAATTAATTCACAGCACAGGAATAAACAATTCCGTTTCCACTGTTCTAATTTATTTTAGAAGACAGGAACAAATAACTTTCTTCCTGATACAAATCTCTTGAGTTATCACATTTTACATCCAAAACCAGCAATGCAATCTCAGTACTGGCTGTGGTACTGGCACCAAACTAGTTCAGTTAAACGCTTTAACCAGAACCAAAGATAAAAAAAACTGGTATTTTCTGGATTATATAATAAATGCATTTAATAACATTATTTAGTACAAAACTTTAACTTCAAACCGCCACGGATTAAGTTGTCGTAATAGCTCTAGAAGAATACCTAGACATGCCTCACTAAACGACATTGTTAAAAGATTCCTAGTATCCGCTGGAATACCGGCACGGAAAGAACCCAGCGGTCTATCAAAGACAGTTAACAAAAGACCCGATGGAATCACTACAATTCCCTTTGCCAATGGCAGACAATTGATATGAGATGTGACTTGCAGAGATACTTTCGCCCCAAGCTACATAAACAAGACGCAGAGATACTTTCACCCCAATAGCCGTTGAGACCTCAGGAGTATGTGGGCAACTTGCCATCAAGTTTATCAACCAAATTAAAAATTAATTTGTAAAATAAGAAAATGATAATCGTTGTACATAGTTACCTTTTTTCAACAAATTAGCATTGTCATTTAGAGAGGTAATGCCACCTCCATTTTAGGTTCATTACCCACCACTGGGGAAATGGACGGTTTGTTTTATATCACACTAGCAAACACTCATGAAGTAACACTCATTGAAGTTCGCGATACAATTAGCTCATTAAAGAATAGTAGATGTAAGGATGTGTATGGATTTAACACCTTATTAATAAAAAGAAACATTAACTTAATTATAGTACCATTGACTAAATTGATCAATCAATGCTTAAAAGATGGAACTTATCCTGAAAGCCTAAAGTTAGCTGTGGTGATACCTGTCCCTAAAAAGGTGATACTAACGATATGAAAATTACAGGCCAATTTCTCTATTACCAGTATTTTCAAAGTTTTTGAGAAAGTTGTGTATAAACAAATCTCACAATACTTTGAAATTAACAATCTTTTCCATAAAAATCAATTTGGTTTTCGAAAAGGCAAAAGTACGGCTCATGCTTTACGAAAATTTACGAACTACACAGTAGAGTGCTTTGAAGAGCGCAAATATTCTCTAGCTACATTCTTGGATCTCTCTAGAGCATTTGACTGCGTATCTCATAGCATACTTGTCAATAAACTTAGTATATATAATGTTGATTATGTAAGTACAAAATTTGTGGTATCTTATTTGAATAATAGACGACAGTGTGTGCGATTTAATGGGTCTGTATCACAAGAAATAACATTACACACAGATGTTCCTCAAGGATCCATCTTTGGTCCCCTACTGTTTCTAATATATGTTAATGATCTCCTAATTATATGAAATCCTATGTATGTAGCATATTATATGCTGACGACACAACTCTGCTATGTAACAGTAAAATCTACAATCAGTATGTAATATGGGTAATGAGGCGCAGTCACTCGCTCTGGAATGGTGCCAAGCTAACAAGCTTACTATTAACATTAACAAAACCAAGCAACTTCTAAACACTCTTAGAGTATGTGATGATACAACAAATGTTGAGCCTGTTTGTTTTCTTGGATTACATTTTGATCAAAAATTATCATGGGACGCTCACACTAATAAGTTAGCTATCAGATTGGCCTCTAATATTTTTGCTCTACGAAACCTATCCTCAACTTTATCGACAAAGGTACTAAGATCTGCATACTACTCACTATGTGACTCACATTTATCATACCAAATTGTGCTGTGGGGACAATGTTCTAATTTTAATAGAATATTTGCATTACAGAGAAGAGCAATTCGTTTCCTAGCAAATTTGGACTACAGAATGGATTGTCGAAATGCTTTTAGGAATCTTTGTATCCTTACACTACCCTGCATCTACATAATGAACGCTTTGATAACAATCTATAATAATATAGAAACTTACAAATTACAGACTGACATTCACCTTTTATAATAGTAGGCGGAAAAAAGATATACGTTCAAACTATTATAGACTAACGTGCTCTCAAAAATGCTCAGATTTGTTAGCTACAAAATTGTATAATAAGCTAACTCTTGAAACTAGATCGTTAGGGATTAGGCAATTTAAAAACAGAGTTAAATCTTTTTTGTTGAACAAGGCTTTCTACAATTGCCAAGAATTTCTTACATCTGAATTAAGCATTTTATCCTCTGTTAACAAATTCTGCTTTTATTGTACTCGTTACTCATGCAAATTTGTTGTTATTTTATTCTATTAAACCACTTTGACGTTTGTAAAATGTTATATTAACATTACTAACAACAATAAATGTAAATAAATAAATAAATAAAAATAAATAAATAAAACCCGGCGAACTCTGTTTCGCCACTAGATGACTTCGTTTTATGTAACATTTCGTTTGGTGATTAAAAGATGAAGAAACATTTTTTGTTTTATATTTCAAAAGGAAAAAATTTTATTTCATTTCACAACAGTAATTAATTCATTTCGATTACAAAAATGAAGTGTTATTTAGTTGAACTTCTAGAAGTAAATGAAAGTGAATCCAAAGTAAATACTGAATCGAAGCGTTATACGTGTCCGCAAATTATCCGTTTCATTGAAGTGCACTTTGGTAAACCATTTTTGTTTTTGGTCTGACGTTAACACAAACAAAGCGGATGGTTTCACAACTCGTGAACACGCAACGTATAACTGCCCATGTGAAAAACAATGATTTTCTAAATTTATCCCGCAAACACTAAGCGATTGGCCTTGCGACTTGTTAATTGTCATTGCGACGCACCGGCGCCATCTACTTAAAATATTGGTTTGTAGTACATGCTATGTATCAGAGATGGCGCTCTATATGAAAAAAGATTTTCCCGCTTTTCTGTTGACATTTTTCTTGAATTTTCTTTGCTATAAACCTCACGGGCCCGAGACCTTTCCAACGAATGCAAAACCGTGGAAATCAGTTCGTGCGTTCTGGAGTTATAGCCTCAGGAAGGAAAACCCGACTTATTTTTATATAGTAGAATAGATAATTTAACATTGAGTCAGAAATTGTATTTGTTGTTCTTAATATTCATAAAAGATTTTAAAATAGAAATATGTTCTGACTTTTCTAAGAGATTACAAATTTTTTTCTAAATTAAAAAATCAACAAACTTGTTATGGCAACAATAACACATTTCAAAAATAATTACTACGATCCAAATTATAATACAATATAAATAATTCGGTACGAAACAATGCTATTATAATTATAATCAAGTACTAAAGGATTCTTATACATACTTTTTAAAAAGAAAAATTGTTTATCTTTAGAGAAGTGTTCTCAATAATTTTTTTTTCAAATCTACTGACTGAAATATTTTCTAATGCAACATTTTGTGCTTTTCGACTGTTTCGTATTATGATAAGTAAATTGCAAATATCATAACAATTTTATTTTAATTTATATGTAGTTTAATTTTGGTTTGTACTCATTTTTATATCATATCATCAATTTGAAGATAATATCACTGCCTGTTTATAACATTTGCTTTTAGAAACGCATTGAAACTAACTTTAATAAACTTTATGTTGCCCAATTGCTTCATTACAAGTATTAACCTTCGAGCGGGCGCGCTGTCGTAAAATTTACGACAACATTCATTTTTCTTAATCCTTCTTTTGTGATCGATTGCAATTATTGTTTGAGCGTGAACTATTTGTAGAACAATACTTTGTGAGTAATGTTTCAGGTGCTTAAAGACAAAGGGTGTTTACATTTAGTTTGTGTGTGTACTTTTAAGTGGAAAGTTGGTTTACGTAAAATTTACGACGCGCGCTTTATAATGTAAGTATTTTTGAAAACGAATATTTTTGTGTTGTGGTTTTTCATACAATTATTGTTCATTTTATATAATTCATTATTATTATTTTGTCTCCAACATTTTTTTATCTATAGAATAAACCATGTCTCATAACAAACCTCTAACTGAAAAGCAACTTGAACAAATAGTTCAAGAAATGTTTTCTCAAAATAACGAAGAAGAAGAAGAAAACTCTTCAAATTGTTCAAGTAATATTAGTGAGGAACATATTGATATTGACAATTTTGATAGTGATTCTGAACAAAACATTTCGCAAGACGAAGATGAAGAAGAAAATTTTGGCGATCATAATTTCTACATTGGAAAAGACAAAACTATAAAATGGCGTAAATTAGAGTATGCTAACTATGGTAAAAAAGAACGATTAATATTATAAAAGAAAAACCAGGTCCAAAAATGGCGCAAAATATATATCTGACGAATTTGATGCCTTTAGTAAAATCGTAGATGATACAATGATAGAAGAAATTGTTGCATGTACGAACATTTATATAGATTATCTGAGATCTCGTCATGATTATGCTAGAGAACGTGACTGTAAAAATACCACAAAAGTGAATTTTTGGCTTTTTGGGTTTATTATTTTTAATTGGCATAAAAAGTCGCATTTTGCTAATGTAAAAGAAATTTGGACCAATGACGGAACTGGAATGGAAATAGCCAGAGCAACAATGAGTTATAAGCGATTTTGTTTATATCCCGTTGTCTCAGATTTGATAATAAAAACACGAGAAGTGAAAGACTTAAAATTGACAAATTAGCAGCAATTCGAAATATCTTTGACAAATTTGTATCAAATAGCCAATCGTGTTATAATCTTGGCGAGTATGCTACTATTGACGAAATGTTGCATCCATTTAGAGGCAGATGTCAGTGGATCCAGTACATGCCAAGCAAACCCGCAAAATATGGCATAAAAATGTATGCTCTGTGTGACGCTAAAACATACTATACATACAATTTAGAAGTTTACTGTGGTAAACAGCCAGACGGGCCTTATGCCGTATCAAATGCATCCATAGATATTGTCAAAAGATTGGTAGCACCAATGGAGAAATCAAGTAGGAATCTGACAACAGATAATTATTACACCAGCATTCCTCTTGCTGATTATCTTTACAGAAGAAAATAACACTAATTGGAACTCTCAAAAAGAACAAAAAAGAAATCCCACCAGAATTTTTACCAAATAAAACCAAAAAAGTACAAACAATATTGTTCGCGTTTCAAGAAAATAAAATGCTGACATCTTATGTCCCTAGAAAAAATAAAGCAGTAATCCTCTTGTCTACCTTACATAACAAAAAGGAAATTGATCCTGATACAAAAAACCAAACCTAATATTAGATTACAATGCTACCAAAGGTGGAGTTGATACAGTGGACAAGTTATGTGCTACTTATTCAATTTCTAGAATTACTAGAAGATGGCCATGTGCAGTATTCTTCAACATTATGAATATAGCTGGGATAAATGCACATATTTTGTATTCATTTTCTAAACCAAATGAAACCAAATACAGAAGAATATTCATAAAAAAACTGGCACTTAGCATGATGAAAGATCATCTCATTTCAAGATCTAATATAACTAATCTTCCTTTAGATGTGGCAGCTTTCTTGAAAAAAAACTACTCACAAAAAAGCATCATGGAAGTAAACGAAGATCAACCGCTTCCCAAACGTGGAGTTTGCCGTCAATGTACTTGAACAAAAACGAACATCGGCATCAATGAAGTGTCACAAATGTAATTCATTTACATGTAAACGTCATTCCGTAACAAATCTTATTTGTTTTGATTGCATGAACAATACTGACTGAATTTATACATATTTTTATTGAGCACATGTTTCTATTTTTATAATTCTTAATTAATTACAAATTAAATAATTTTTATGTGTTTTTATTTAAATGAAATTACATTGTCATATTACTAGCAAAGTAAAAAAAAAAGTTCTGTGCTATTACAAGCATATAAGGCGACCCAAAAGTATTGAAAAACAGTCAATATCGCTTGTCGTAAAAAAATACGACAAGCGCCCGGTCTTGGTAAATTAAACCGCGCGCTCGCTCGAAGGTTAAAGTTAAAAAGTACTTATTACTTAGCAAACAATTTAATAATATTTGTTGTTGTTATGAGTGTTATAAGAAAATTAAATAACCGTGTGACAACAAACAAAATATTTTGTAAATGTCGAATAGCTAAATATATGTATACAAAGTGAACATTTCTGTCATTTGGTTGTTTCCCTACAAACTTCTGAAAACTCCAAAGTTTTTGAATTACCCCATTTGACGTCATTGATTAATTAAGTTACGTTCTTTTATATACATGAATGTTACATTGTCTCAGTTCGCTCTACAGTGATTCGGTTAGTCAAGAGAATCTGATAATTCGTTATTAAAATGAGCTGAGATACTTACTCATATGTAATTGATGGCCAGTTGCACCAACACAACTAAACTTTAAGCTGAGCTTAAAAACTTAGATACAATTGTTAAAACGATAGCAACTATTGTTTTTAAGCAGAACTTAAGTTTAAGTCAGAGTTGGTGCAATCCAACCTGAGTTGCTCAATGCGTTTTGATAAAAGAATGCTCCCTTGAATTGTTGAGTTTAATGAAAACATATACCGTGTGTCCCAGGGAGAACGCAACATAAGATTTTTTATTAAGGCAAAATATAGAACGGATCAATTTGCTATGATATTTTTTACCTTCGCGATACGACATGCGTTGTAAGTGTCAGTTAAAGTAAGAAAAAAGAGCAGTTTTTTTGTGTGACACGATTGTCATGTCTACACTAACTGTAATTTATTTTGTTTTTTGCAAAAATTCTAATAAGGCATTTCAACGCTTTTGCCAAAATGGTGTCTGTAGGGCAAACAAACCTTTGTTTTCATTCGAATGTAAGTAATTTATGTTGATTTTTTGTACTTTTAGTGGTCGTTTTATTTAAGTTAGTTGTAGAATCTGTGAAACAGTATTTTAACTCGATTTATGTTTAAAATTACAAATAACAATAACACTGTCACGATTTCCACTACTGCCACAGTTCACTACACGACCAAATGCTGGCATTACGGTACATTACAAATCAATTAATCGTATAAACTGTATTAAAATCATATATGTAACTCAATGATAACTCTACGTAAATTTGCCCTACAGTAGCCATTTTTAAAGGTCTTTGACAGCTATCTGACAGCGCATTGAAATGCCTTATTGTTTATAGTCATTTTGATGTGATCGCTTTCTCAAGTAAGTACAACTAATTCTTTTACATAATTACGCATAATTATTTTCGTAAATTAATTTTATTATAAAGAATATTAAGTTGATTTAAGATGCAGTTATATCAATATGATTAAAAGTGCCTATGAAAGTATAATTATGTAAACGGATTCAGGTTTGATTTTTATACAGTATGTTAAGAACTTCATGATATAAGACCGATACTTGTGTAAAACACGATGAAGGAAGAACCAGGAGACGACAGTTTCATAGGCAAGAAATATTATTATTTTAGTACCTACCTAAAAAGTGATTTAACTTTGAATATTATTTGCAGGAGTCGTATAAGCTAAATGTAGGTAAACAAAATGTTGTGATTATTTGAGAATGCCAAATAGTTAACAGCTTTGAATGTTTGAACCTCGGTTTGAACCCACAAAAAGAATAAGGTTTGTATTTTAAATTATTTTCTTTGTTTCTTATTCTAAATTTCAGATCATGAATTTAAATCTCTGCAAATGCACACATGAGATCTATGCACACAATTGCCAAACCTTTGTAAAAATGAAACTAAATTATGTTTATTAACAAAATTGATTTTATTTAAAAGTCGTGTAAAATTCTTTTTGTGATTTTTGGTGCGTCCTGAAAAGGACATTTTTGGTTTTGGGTAGGTATGCAGAAGTGAAAGCTATATTTTATTTAAGCCAGCAACTGCTTATATTAAATGCTCGAACTGCTGTCCATTTACTGCTAAACAGTGCCTTAATCGATTATAAAAATTTCGTTGCACATTAGAGATTACGTTTACCGGAACATTAAAGCAAACTTCTACAATTCTGTCCTTTAATCACTCGACAATGATGTGTGGTCGATCTGAATACACTTTAGAGGCAATTTATGTATGACCATAAGAAAAAGTTATTAGGACCGTTGATTGAAATATTGGTAAAGATAGTCAACCTTACGGGATTATGCGACCCCGAAATTTGTTCTAAACATCAGAGGTCGGTAGTATCGCTTTGTGCTAAGAAAATACGTCAATTGTATTGTAGAATTTACAGAACAGTATTGCCAATAAATGTGAAATAGAAAACTGTAATTTTGCTGATAGTTTATGCTAAGGCACGACATTGTTGCCAATGCATCATGCCGTTGATTGAAATATTGGTGCATTGAGTCAATGTTGACAAACAAACAAAAACATGCGTTCTACAATATACAAGAATTTATTGATTTTTGTCGACGTACTAATTAAATGTGTGTCCTTTGTTATATATTTTTTTTCTATTGTCTGTTAATTGTTCAATGTAATAATATTTATTTGTATCTTTCCTTACGTAAGGTTATAACAATGGTTATACCATCACGACAAACACATATATGTACAAAGATTGTATACATACACATGTGAATAAAGTTTATTATTATGAAAAAAACCTGCAGATTTAAAAGTATTAATTTCGTAAAGAAATCGTTGAAAACGTTCTCCCAAAAAAAACAATTTCTTTAAATAATTTTGAAAATTCCATACTCATATATTTATTACATTAACATCGTTTATCCGTTGAAAATGTTTTAAAATCTATTAGGCTTACGCAAGTAAATTTCTAAATTTTGGTCATTGAAATTAAAATTTTTTAATATAGAAACGCTATCCCTTTTATGTTGGAACGAATGTTGAATTTTCTTTCTTTTCTGTTTGCATCTAAATAATATTATAACAAGCCTACTCATTTACTAAAGGTGTTGTTAAAAGTATGCAATTGTAGAATTTCTGACTAAGCCGATAAGGAATGTGACTCATAAACGATAATCCGGAAGACTCCTCGTAATACAATTGTGTCTTTTTAAAAAACAAAAACCGGCTTTGAAGACATTTATTAATATGCAATGTTTTCATCGAACACGAACTCCATGGAAGGATTCAGAAAAACAATTGGCATTATCATTGTATTATAAATCGCCTACCGCTTACAAATTTATGTTGAACCATTTTAGGATTTGTTTTGCCAGCAATTTCAACAATCAAGTCGTGGTTGAAAATTGTTAATTTAAGATCGGGGACAAATAATGTTCTTATACAAAAATTAAAAAAAAGTTGAAGGAATGACAGACAAAGAAAAGCAGTGCGTGGTAATGTGTGACGAAATTACTTTAAAACGAAATTTAAATTATAACCAATATTGGGACTACGTCGAAGGATATCAAGATTTAGGAGAATTAGGACGTAAACCGTTTTTAAGTAACCATGGATTGGTTTTTATTTGAGAGGAATATTGAATAATTGGAAAATTCCATTTTGTTATTTTCTCAGTAGTGGTTCAGTTAAAAAGCGAAATATTATGTACTCTTATAAAGCAAGTGATGCATAAGTTGTTTCAAATTGGATTGAAACCTCGAGCGTTAGTTTGCGACCAAGGATCTAATAACGAAGTGCTCTATCTTGTCTAGGCGCCACAAAAGAAAATCCAACAATTCAAATCGACAATAACAAAATATATGTAGCGTATGATCCTCCTCATTTACTAAAAAGCTTAAGGAACAATGTCATGAACAGCAAACTGGAAATAGTCGTCAACAATAAAAAAATTCAGTGGACCGATTTTGTCAACACTTTTTATATTGATCAGTGTAGCAGTGTAGCAAGATCCATGTTAAAAATTACGGACAAACATATTAACCCATCAAATTTTCAAAAGATGCGTGTTAAATACGCCGCTCAGGTATTTAGCAATTCTGTATCTGCAGCAATTAGCAGTGCTGTGATGACGGGTCAATTAACAAGTAATACGGCGTTAGATACTGCATCTTTTTTAAAACAATTAACAACATTTTTGACTGTTTAAATAGTTTTTCAGTAAATGATCCGAATCCCTACAAGCGTGGTCTTTCAGTTTTTAAAGACATGCCATGCGAAACGTTGAAACGTTCTGTACAATACTTCAATTCCATCAAGTTTTATGAGAACGGTGTAGAAAGAAAAAATATATACTGTATCGCAGGTTTCCAATGGACTATAAATTCAATTTTAAGTCTGTGGGAGGACTTAAAGGGAGAAGGAACTTTGTACTTTTTAACGTCACGAATAAATCAAGATCCTCTAGAAAATGCTTTTCAATGATTCGTGCTAGAGGAGGTTATAATGCCCAACCGTCTGCCCGCGAATTTAGGCTTGCATTACAACATAACATGCACATTCGCTTGCAAATACCAATAGAACAAGGGAATTGTGAAAAGATAACGACGAGATACTATATGGTATAGATGAACAATTTAACACTAACTATGAGGAAGAGGATAACAAATTGGGACAAATGAAAGTGTAGAAAATAATGAAACAAAGAGATCGTCTAGAACCTGTCTGGAGAACAAAATCAATGAAGACAATGTCGTAATTAATAGTTCTTTAGAATCTTGTTCAGTGTCGTATGTTGCGGGTTATTTAAGTCACTACATATATAAAAAAGTACATTGTAATACGTGTAAGGAAATGCTAACAGTTAACGACTCAAGTGTTTTCAATGTGAACGAATCATTAATTCTATATAAAGATTACAGCAAATCTGATGGAATTAAATACTTACACAGACCATCACCCGAATTCTCAAAATTTGTGTTTTTTTATTGAAACTTTTACTGAAGAATTTCATCTTTTAAAACAGATTATGGTTTATTGGAAAAATTAAACTCCGTATAAAAAATGTCTCAACAGCAGTGTGAATTCATGGTTCAGAGAATGCGACACTCATAAACTGTTAATTATCGATCAGTTGGTTAAAATAAAACTATATCGAACATAAAGTGGGAGGCTAATAAACATATTTCTAATAGCTATAATTACAGTGATGTCACAAAACCACACCGTAAAATAAGAATATTATCTGCATAAATAAGTGTAAATGTTTGGATATGTTTTATGTATAGCATTGTATTAGGTACGTTATTATTTATGTGTAAATTGTTTGTAAATTATTACTATTATTTTAGATCAGTTGGAATTGTAATTTTTGAAACAATGTTTATAATTAATGAGCTATTTTTACTTTAATTAAACTATTTTAATTCGAAACCATGATATTTTGATACAGTTTCAAAGAGTAAAATCCTAACTTTTATCTCTACTAACAGATAACAAAGTGTCACTTTTCGTAAATTATTTTTTCCCTCGGGAAAAAAGTGAGTACTATTTTTAACACCAAATTTCCCTCAATAATTTTCTAATTCTATTGTAATATGATTTTTCAATATTAAATCGTCATTTATTTCGTCACAGAAAAGAATAGTGTATTATACACGTATTATCCGCACCGCGTCGGGAGACAACACACCTCAAGCTAAAATCTAGTACTTTTATTTTTAGAAGTAATAGGAATAGGTTTTATTACCAAGTGAATTTAAATTTGAAGGTCTGAGTGGAACCCACTTTCTAAAAAACACGGTAACTTGTTGCCTTTTTGAATTGAAAAATTTGAAAACCAATTTTTATTTAAAATCCTTTTCAACTGAACACGTAAAAACAAAGTAGATACAAAAACCAATAATTTTGCGTTTCTGAACTCTAGTGGTATTTCTCCCAGTATGTTCTACTTTATTCCTAACGAAGTTATTAAATGACAAACAAATGTCAACATTATTATTTGCAAGTTAAAAAAATAAAGTGCAAGCATAATTTGTAAAATAATTGTTTCTTATTTATCTAACACCGACCAAACCAAACTGTTTTAACAAATAACGCTTCGCATGTATTTTAGTAAATTATTAAAAAAAACATTGTCATTAAAATCCAAGATATGTATCATCAATGGTATTATTCATAAATGAAAAATTCGTCACTTTTAATTACTAGTTAATACGTTTACTAAATATTTGAAAACGTTGCAACATTGTATTGACAAAAGTAAATTTTACGGAGTTGTATGTTGCGCCATTTTTACAACGGTGGAAAAAATTGAACTATTCTATTTCAAGAATCGTACACATTATAACTTAGCGCTTCAGTACAGGTGAAAAAGTAAACAAAAACGCAACCCAACATGCATATGTGAATTGCATCCGTGATACAAGCAAATACAAGCGGTTGACTATCTTTACCAATATTTCAATCAACGTTAGGAGACAAATCTGGTGATTTCGGTTACCAAGCAATTTTACCACCTCTTCTAATCCAAGTTCTGGGCAACGCATCATTTAAGAGGCCTATTACCAGATTAGCACTATGGGCTGGATATCCATCGTGCTGATACCAAACAACAGTATCCTCTTCAGCAACTTCGCGCAATGCTGGTAGCACATGCTCAATTAATAGGTCACGGTACTTAACAGCAGTAAGTGTACCCTCAATAAAAAGGACCTATTACGGTATTGGAAAATATCCCAGCCCAAACATTTACTGATTAATGATATTGGGTGTGAGCTGGTATAAACAGATAAGGGTTTTCTGTGCTCCAAAAACGGTAATTTTAAATGTTTGGTGTTCCATTTAATGTAAAAGTGCATTCATCAGTAAAACACAGATTTTTAATAAAGTTATCGTCATTATTAGATTTTTCCATTAAAATTTCACAAAATTCTTGTCTTTTTTTAGCATCCGTTCTGAAAAGCTCTTGATGTTGAGAATAATGGTAAGACTTATACTTGTGTTTCTTTAGTATTCTATGTACCCGACTTTTACTTAGACCGTAGTCAACACTTAGTTGTCGAACACTTATGATAGGATTATGCTGAACTGCTGCTAGTACATCAATCTCGTCGTTGTTGTTGTTAGGCCTGTCAAGCTGCACCAGCTTTGGCCGCTTGTGAACACTGCCAGTATTTTCAAAGGTTTGAAATACTCGCATGACTGTACTAGCACTTAGAAGCGGTCTTGAAAAAGTGCAGCAAATAATGCTGAACAGTTTCTATAGCTTTCACCACTGCATACCCATTTAACCATTTGAACTTTTTCAGCAGTTGTATACACACTCATTATTGCAGTTATAAAAGTAGCGCTAATAATTCAAATTTAAGTTGGTTGCTGCAACTTCAGAGCAATCAAAATGACACATACCGACGTCGCATTGGTTGAAAATTTTAAAGCACTAGTAGATCCATTCTATATTTTGCCTTAATAAAAGTCCTATGTTGCGTTCTCCGTGGGACACACGGTATAGGGAAACGACATCACAAATACTATTAAAGCGTTTGAGCACAGTATACATACTAAAGTTCAGTAGCGAAGTTTCGTGTTTTACTTGAAAATGCGTCGTAATTCACATTACTCAAAATAAAGTATAGCTATAGCTATCAGCTAATACGTATATAAGTATTATAGCCAACTAAGTGTTGGCAAACATAACAATCTCGAATCGCCATTTGTAAGTTCGCAAGAGATTGTACAATATAAAAAATCACCGAGAATCACCCGGAAGCTGTTTCGTCCTTTTGGGACTTTTCAAGAGTGAGAGAATTCCGAGTGTAAGTTCACTATTGTAAAAATGCGCTCATTTAAAAAATTATGAAATATTGTGAATTCTATTATTTTGTAGAAGAAGCATAATAAAAAAGTTATCTATAATAGTACATTAAACTTATAAGTAACAGAACATCTCTATTTAAGCACAATCTCTTCTGCAACGAGTATTGTTTCAAAAAACGAAAGACAGTTTCATCGCTCGGAAAGATAAAGATCTTTTTTTTTTATTTGAAGAAAATAATTTTCATAAACTTTTGCAGAAAAGTTCAATAGCGGGGCGGCATTACAGCAAACTGTTAAACGGATTTGATAACAACTTGAAGAAGACCGAAGTGAACTGTAACTTTCGGTACATAAAACTTGCAAAAGTAATTCACTACAGAAAAAACTACTTTTTTTAATTTTTATTGTCGATTAAACGATGGCTTAAAAAACAATCTCAAATCGCTTGCTATAAATTCGCAAGAGATGGTACAATTGCTTACAAGTATCGAGAACCACTCGACAGCTGTTTCGTTCTTTTGAGACTCTTTAGGAGTGTAAGTTCACAATTATACAACATGCGCGACTGTCAACTTATTATTCAAAGATGGGTATGACATATAAAACGGTTGCGACATCTAGTATTGCTTCGTTTTATCGTAACACGTCCTAATAGTGATCTGCACTTTGTCGACAGATGTGTAAGCAGTTACAAAACTTACAACTATTATGTGGCAGATCTACTTCTCAAGTAACTGACAGAGATAATTTTTTTTAGTAAGCCGTGGAAGTGTATTATTTTGCATTCCTATTAAATTTTCTAGTAATTTATAGCAAAGACTATTAAACTACGGCAAAGAAGAGACACTACATTTCAACTATTCACACACTGTTAGGTGACAGTTTACCAGAAATAAAATTTTATTTACTTTTAATTTTTTATTCAAAGTTCAGAAAACCTCTTACCACAAATATTTAGTTTACGTAACTGAATATTATATAAATATATTAGCAGACTACTACTTACAACAAATTTTACTTGTATTATCATATGTTCTACTAATGATGTTAAGTGGTAGTTAAGTAGGTATCAATAGAAAGTAAAAATGGAAAATTATGATACTTAAATTACCAATAAACTTTTTTTTTGCATTATGCACATGCAGTTTAGTTAAGATAATTGATGTAATAATGTTACGGAAATTACTTATTTATGCTATGTTGCTTTTTAAAAATTTTTTATTCAAAAGATAATAAACCATTAAAATGTAAATTAATTAATTTAATATATGATGAATTTTTATTTCACGCTATTAAATAATAACTAAGCAACTTTATAGTTTATTTATATGATAAATAAGTAGTAATTTCTAAATTTTATGACTTTTAAATAACGAAAAAATATAATAAACAACTTGTACGTATATTCATAGACCGTGTACATAATTTGTAGTTAGGATCTGTTTTTAATAAACTTTTAACAAAAAAAAGAAATACTGCGCAATTTTAGCAGATATCAAAATGATCATTTTGATATTTCAACGGTGATATGTAAATTAACCATAAATGTGCCATAAAGTGGACTTGTAATTATGGTAAATGTATGTAGCCTTATACCAAATAATTTTTGGATTTTACACTTTATTGATAATATTACATATACTTGTCTCACTTGATAACTGCTTATACTTTAATATATAAATGTTTTCAAATGTTAGTATAACATAAGCAAAAGAGAAATAAATAGTAGCTGCAGAAAATTTATCAAGCGCTCTCTCTCGGTTTATGTCGAACTGTCTATTGTCTTTTGTAATTTGTATATTACAAACCGGTGATACAAAACAGTATAAACAAGCGCTTCACGCAGAACGCCACATCGTCCTAGTACTAACACACGTGTACAAACTTATAGAAAGTGCTCCGCAACTTACAAATTTTTGAAAGAGAACGTGAAAAAAAACGGATACAATAATTATATTTGTTTTAATAATTGTATATAGCAAAGTTATAAAAACTATAAGGGTTTTCATAACAACCTAAAGCACTGATAAATGTAGTAATTGGAGATAATATTACAATTTAGATTTTTTATATACCTAAACATAATTCCTATAAGTGACTATAGCAACAATGAGACCTTAAAGTTAGTTCATTTGCATTTGTTTGATGCGTTTGGTAAAACTTAGTGGCATTCACATCTTCCAGTCTCATTTATTACATTACCGTCAAACGGGGTGACTTCGGACACTTTTACAACATTTTTAATCATAGACTAAAAACTAAGAGGGCTAAATTTCTGTAATTTTCGGCTAAGATGCCCCTGACATCTAGTTATGTTTTGACAATGTCAAATGTTGCCCATTTGTTTTCAGTTATTATATTTTTTTTATTAAAAACTGTCCGAAGTCACCCGGTGAAGTGGGGTGACTTCGGACAACCATATAAAACTACGTAAAACCGATGTTTAACGTATGTAGAAGTGACTTCGGACAGACTTTTTTTTAACTATCTGAATAAGTTTGAAACATACCTATTTGTTATAATAAAACACATCCTTTTATCACAAAAACATTTATTTCTTTAAAAACGCAACCATTAAAATACAAATACAACAAAACTAATTATTTAATGATACAAATGTCATAATCTACCTACTCTATAACAAAATCAGGTAAATTGGAAAACTTATAGCAACCTCTTCGGAAATATGAAGGAAAAACCTTTTGAACAATTTCGACTTTAGCAATAATGCTTTCATCAGACACGTCTGGAAAAGAAAAAACATCACCCCCAAATTTCTTGTTTCGAAGAAACTTTACAAGATAATTTTCACCTTCTACATGTAAAATTTGTGCAACATAGAATTTGCTTTTTAAAGAATTTTCTATGGGAAGTTTTACTATGGTAAAATCATTAATTCTTATATCTTCATTATTCGAAGAACAATATCTTGACATGTCAGGAGCCATTTCTTCTTCCGAATCAGAGCTGTCATTTTGGAATCATTAGATGGAATATTCTGAAACTTTTTATATTTTTGTACACCAAACGTGGAAGGAACATTTTGTGGTGGTTCGTTTTCGGAATCAGTCGCTTGCGTTTCGTTTTCGGATTCAATCGTGAGTGGTTCGTTTTCAAACAATTCAGTGCTGGGTGGTTCGTTTTGGGATTCAAAAATAGGTTCAACATCCATATCTGCAGGGACGACTGCCCTTCCTGGTGGGACTTTGACTCGTTTGCGCCTGTTAGTTCTTGTCTGCAATTCAGGGTTTCTATTTTCTTTGAGAAATTCTAGTAACGATTTATCTATTTCACCGCCGGGGGGATTGTCTTCATTCCTAAGTCTATTAGGAAGACGTTTTAGAACTTCCTGTGGATTGTTGGGCCAAATACCCGATGCGCGAAATCCGGATAACAAATTTTTCTTTGAATTGGCATCAATTGCTTCTAAAGATTTCTTGAGAAGTTTTGGAAAGTCTTTCTTCTGAAATGGACCTTTTCTTTTGGACTTCCAATCAGTCAGAATCCTCCTCCATGCTTTTTTTAAAGGTGCAAAAAAGCAACATCCAGCGGCTGGCAAAGGTGGGTGGCATTTGGTGGAAGTAGAATAAATTTTATATTCTGACGTGCACATTCCTCAATAACTTCTACCGTTAAGTGACTGGACAAGTTGTCACCAATTAAAATTTTTGGCCCTTCCTTTCTTCTGAAATAAGGTAAAGCTATCTGTCGAAACCATTCCAAAAAGTTCTAGAATCAAACCATCCTGAGCTGCTCACGCTGTAACCACATCCATTCGGCCCATTCTCTTCCCATTCTTCATACCGATGC
This sequence comes from Abscondita cerata, assembly GCA_030710515.1. Classification (NCBI taxonomy): domain Eukaryota; kingdom Metazoa; phylum Arthropoda; class Insecta; order Coleoptera; family Lampyridae; genus Abscondita; species Abscondita cerata. Next base: position 103,625 of record JALBCR010000717.1, read on the forward strand.
TTAGCTTTATAAACCACGAAGGGTGGAAGAAGGTCGCCACTTGCCGATGCCGACATCATCACGCTTACGCTAGATTTAGAGGAATCCATTATTCTATCACAATGTTTCGATCCTCTTTTACAAATCACCTTGACTTTACCCGGGTCATCGCTAAAATTAGTCTCATCATAATTAACTATTGCCGATGGGTCAACATTTTCCAGGGATATTTGTAGCTCATGAAAATATTCCATTAAAGTTCCTTCACTTACTTGTGCCCTACATCTCTTTATATTTTGACAAAATCTTGTTGTAAGATTGTGGTGTCGGGATAAAAATGAATTTACCCAATCATGACCTGGAAGGTTATTTCGGAATTTTTGTATATTGACTCCTCTTCTGTCGAGATATTGTTTGACTATCACTCGGACATCGTACGAAGAAAGGGGAAATCCCCATTCTGCTGCCATGTTAATGGCCACAACTAGTCTTTCTTCTTCTTTTGAAGATAGTATTGTCTGGCCTCCGACTTTTTTAACATTAACTTTATTAATTCTGTCGCCTATAGTAGACCTAGGCACACCATAATATGCAGCAGCTTCCCGGATGGTTTTTGTGTGGGCTTTCACGTCACGGATGGCATTTTCGAGTTTTTCTTTATTATAATTTTGGTAGCTTCTACCACCTAAGACTTTCTTGTAAATTCGACCCATGTCCGAAGTCACCCTAGAAAAACAAATATTTTTATTTTCACCCTGTATATAAAATGTGTGTAAACATAAACAAACGAATTTCTGCTAAAACTATTCTTAATACATCACCCTATCGACTAGTATAAATTAAAATTATATTAAAATAAAAAGCTGAGTTGAGCATAACTTACTTTTCTTTAAATTTTGAATTAACAAATTCTTAAAAAAATTAAAATACGTATCAACAGTAAAATGATTAGAAAATGCGTCCGCACTACACAACTATCTGTACACAACTAAACTAGAATCGTTTGGCTAAATCACAGTTGGGATATCTTGTACACCGTTGCCACTGTGAATAAATATTCAGAAAATCTACCTTCTGTCCGAAGTACCCCCAAGTGGCCGAAGTCACCCCGTTTGACGGTACCAAAGAAATGTTGTAGCAAAATGATCGTCTAAAGAATGTTTTTTAGTCGTGGAAAGAAAATCAAGTCAATGAGGAAAAAGGTAAAAAAAAAAAACAAAATGAAGGAATTTTTTCCTACCATAAAATCCTTACTTAGTTAGGTAGGTTTATTGATTTTTTAAAAGAAAAAAAAAAAAATAGAATTTTTTTTTAAATAAAAATTAAAATTTTTTTTATGGAATGGAAAATTACATCACATTATATTATTTAATATTATATTATTTTAAAATAAAAAAAATCAAAATTAAAAAATTTGAAAAAAAAAGATTTTCATTTTTAACATTGATGTTATTGTATATTATAACATATAATTTCAAATGATTAAAAAAAAAAAATAAAAAATTAAAATAAATAATTCCCATCTTAATTAATAATACTTCCCTGAATATTTACTGTACTATTTGTTAACTGTTCATAATGACATTTCATGGCTACCTATAATAGAATAATAGCAAAATATAAAACCTTGCTTTTTTTCCCGAAATCTTGCTATTTAAGTATAGGAAGATGATAGATCATTTGAAAGGTATTTTAATTGTCTTTCAGGATATTTGATAATATACGAGGTATTTTATTTTAAAAAATGCACTTTTCGTCATTTTTGTATCTAGCGGTAAAATCACGAATTTTTAAACTACCTTATATATTGCAAAGCAAACTTCTCAACACAAGACTAATGTACAGGAACTTGGCAAACCACACCCAAAACGTTAGTTATTTACGAATTCAAATACCGCCGCAATAAACGTTTAGTTTGGGCAATGTTTTTAACAATAATTTTGGAAAATAATTAATATCTCAAAAACCTTTACAGATAGCCATAGGACAATATTAAACAAAATGATAAAAAAGTAATAGCGAATCTAATAGAGCTAAAATATACAGATTGTGCTATTTGAAATAAAGAAGTTGCCACATATTTCCACAAGAAGCGGCAACGTCGCATTCCTCAAAAATATTTTAGGTCAATAGATCATCCACAATTACTTAAGTAATCAAATTTTCAAAATAATTCAGTAGCTCGTTTTCCGTAAACGTCTAAGGAACCATCGATCGTGAATCACCCTGTATTTTGTCTTAACATCAGAGTTCTTCATTCTAAAACGTCTAGATTTTTTTAGCTCAGTTTCGGAAGAAGAATTTAATATTATCGGTCTAATTTAGACAGCTTTAACTAATAATTTGCAAATTCTGCAATTATACTGTCATTCGTAGTAATCGTCCATACACTGTCACAGAGAAGAAATGGGGTGGTGACGTATTAATAGCTATTAGAATACCTCTTACTTGTTTTTTTAATTGACACGGTAAGACTTAAAGAGACCGTGCCAAGTGTTTACATAATTGGCTGTAAGTGTGATGTGAATGGCTTAAAAAAAAGGAAAAAGAGGGGGAGGAGGGGGGGAAGAAAAAAAAAAGGGAAAAGGAGAGGGAAGAAAAAGGGAAAAAAAGAAAAAAAAAAAAAAAAAAAAAAGAAGAAAAAGAAAAAAAAAAAAAAAAAAAAAAAAAAAAAAAAAAAAAAAAAAAAAAAAAAAAAAAAAAAAAAAAAAAAAAAAAAAAAAAAAAAAAAAAAAAAAAAAAAAAAAAAAAAAAAAAAAAAAAAAAAAAAAAAAAAAAAAAAAAAAAAAAAAAAAAAAAAAAAAAAAAAAAAAAAAAAAAAAAAAAAAAAAAAAAAAAAAAAAAAAAAAAAAAAAAAAAAAAAAAAAAAAAAAAAAAAAAAAAAAAAAAAAAAAAAAAAAAAAAAAAAAAAGAAAAACTTAAAAACTCTGCACTCATAGAAGTCTCATATTTCTAATATAAGAAACAATTAAAATCAATCCTGAAGTATTTTGGCCTTTTGTTAGGTGTAAAAGGGATGATCACCTAGAATTTCCGGTAAAATGGTAGGTATATGACAATGTAGAACTTACAACCTTTGATGAAATTGTTGAAGCGTTTAGAATAGTTATTTACATTCGCGTGCGAAAAATTAAATTTTACAGCGAGAAATAAATTTGAATTTAAATTTATTAAGCGTTGTAAAATAATTTAACGCAATAATTTTTTTGGCCGACGATTTTTAAATTGTAAAAATCTAAAATTAACAAATCTTTACTGTCAATTGTCAATATCGGTCATAAAGTGAACTGTAATTCAGAATACACAAGATGGCGCCAATCATTTACATGAAACTAAAAATATTCCAAATCAATTTATTTTTTAACATTTAACAGTAAAAAAGTTGTGTAATTGTTGATTTGGTAAACATATTTTGGTTCTATAGAAAGGGCGGACGATTTGGGTAACTTTTACGTACGCAGGGCGTGCACTGTACGTAATAATGACGTTTCAGGGTTTGTAGTTTCCATATTAATTTGATGTTTACATGTCAGGAGACTAAAATAGTTATTTGTATCACTAGGCCAGAAACTGTAGTTTTGCGAGTATGAGTACGTTTTGTGGGCCTCGGCTTCGCCTCGGCCCACAAAACGTACTAATACTCGCAAAAAGTTTCTGGACGTGTGATACACAAATTTTTCGGCCGACAAAATTTTTAAATTAAAATATTAATGATTATTGTTTAAATAGCGTCGGTTTAGAAAATTCATCTTTCTTATGTTGGCGATTCAATTCACCGCTATAGTGATTTGAATTTAAAATAATCTTATTGCGCTTGGTAATTTTATGAATTTTTTGTGAAAAAACATGAATGAAGAAAAGGTATTAGAAGTACCAGCTCATATTCGAAATGTAGCAGAAGCTGCAATTCAAAATTTACTTCCTGAAAAATCATCCAATCGATATTGGAAAGAATATGAGATACTAAAAAAATGGGGTTCTGAAAATGGCGTATCGGTGTATAATGAATATGTTTTGGTTGCATATTTTGAAGAAAATCTAAGAACTTCAAATTGTCAACGTTATGGTCGATGTATTCGATGCTTAAAACTACCTTAAACATTAAAGACAACATTAATATCGAAAAATATACAAAATTAATAGCTTTGTTAAAGCGCAAACATGACGGATATCGTGCAAAAAATCCAAAATTTTAGAAATGGATGATTTAGAAAAGTTTATTAACGAAGCACCCAATGAAGATTATCTTATGATAAAGGTAGGCATGATTAATTTTAATCTTTATTTACAAAAATTATTTATAGACAGCATTAATATTTGGCATATGCGGTGCATGCCGAATACATGAATTACGAGACATGAAAATCAAAGATGTCATTGATAAAGGGGATGTTATTATCTTATCCATCCCTCAAACAAAAACTAAAAACCTCGTACCTGCTGTGTGACCGAACTTCATTGGATGGATATAATTCGCAAATATGTTACGTTAAGGCCCAATACAGAAATTGATAGATTTTTTTATTTTATGCAAAAATAAATGCTCAAAACAGCCAGTAGGCATTCACTCCTTTGGAAATATGCCTTCTAAAATAGCTGCATATTTAAAATTAGAAAATCCAAAAGGATACACAGGTCACTGCTTTAGGCGAAGTGGTGCTACAGCTCTGGCAGGGAATGGGGTAGATATAACAACCCTGAAGCGCTTTGGCGGATGGAAAAGTACTACAGTCGCAGAACAATATATAGAGGATTCATTGGGTGCTAAAATAAACATTGCCAATAAATTATTGCATCAAAATCGTTCAGAACCTCAGCCCTCGACAAGTACAGGAATCCAGCAAGAAAGTTTACAAGAACCGATTTCATTAAAACCATCTAGTATTCATAATGTGCAACTTAAATTACAAGACACAAATTTGCCGAATATTAATCTCTCCCATCTGGAAAATTGTACGATCAACTTTAATTTTAAATAATTCTTTGAAAATTTACCTCTGATTTTAGTTAGAATTTCCGTTTGGTTGTTTGTTGTTCCTCTATTTTTGTTTCTAAATAAATTATTCAATTCAATTGGATTATTTGAAGTTAATAATTACTGAAAAAATAAACATAACCTAAAAAATGCTTCTTTGAATTTACTGCTTACCTACGGTTGAATTACATAAATCGATTTATGAATATGAAACTGTTTGCGATGAAATCCTTTAAGAACACTGAAATATTTTTTTAATTTATTAGTTCACATTCCAAACTACACAGTTGTCAATCGGAACTCGTTGTTAATCAAATTGTCAATGCAACCAACTTAAAAATCGATCATGAAAATCCCTCTTTTTATTTTCGTGCCATGACTTGAAAATAAGTGTTTTCAAGACAATTTAAGCGAATAGAAAATCAGTAATTTTAGACGGAGGCCGAAAAATATTTTCATCTGCTTATAGTCAATTTTATCTAAATATAAACCATTAAATTTCAAATTAGTAATTTACCTTATATTTCTATGCCAATATTGAAGGCAATTCAATCTCTTAAATGTAAAGTAAAATCTGGCTATGACCAAATTCCTATTTTTTTTTATTAAGGACCGTGCATGTGTTTTTGTTAAACCATTTCGATTTATTTTTAATTTAACTCTTTCTACAAATTGTTTTTCAAACTCATGGATAATTGCGCGAATATGTCCAATCCCTGAAATCTGGGGACTCGAGTTTAGTGCCAAACTAAAGACAAATTAGTGTTTTAAACAATTTTTAAAAGTTTTGAGTTAGTTGTATATTATCAAATATTTTCTTACGTTAATAAGTATATTTCTCCCTATAAACAGGTTTCATGAGTCACCGTTCTACATTAACTAATTTCGATAATTTTTCGCAGTTTAAACTTCAGTGTTAGATAACCATAGCCAAGTTGATGTGCTTTATACAGATTTTGATGGTGCGCCAAAAATTATCTTTATCTCAACATTGCTAAGTGTCGTATTGTCACATTAACAAGAAAACAAAATTGTATCATATTTTCATATTCAGTCAATTCTGATATTTTAGACCGTATAGATGTTATAAAAGATCTAGGAGTGACTTTTGATTCTAGTCTTACGTTTTCTAATCATGTTTTAATTTACAACTCTCTAGTTCGATCCAAAATGGAGAACTGTGGCCTAATATGATTCCTATTATACAGTTATCGGCAAAGAGTTTGCAACAAATGGGAAAGATTTTTGTAATTCAGATATCCAAAATTTTCTTTTGGCAAATAAATTCAGCATATCAAATGACAAAAAACCAAAAAATCTATTTTGAAAACTTTTCTCTTAGGCATTTTTCAATATCTTGTCATCTACCCTCACTTTTACATATTTAAGCAATATTTTTTAAATTTGCCGTCACATGACATTTGTCAAAGTGCTTTTTTGTCATTCGATATGCTGAATTCATTTGCCAAAAAAAATTTTTTGATATCTCAATTACCAAAATTTTTCCCATTTTTTGCAAACTCTTTGCCGGTCACTGTATAAGGTACATATAAACCACACTGAAACTATTAAAAAAAAATTCTTTAAGTTTGTCGCGTTTGTAATCAATTGGTTTTGTCCTTACATATTGATGGTTATCAATTTTGCAATACCAGTTTACTCATCTCGTTCGTTATTGACTTTTTATAATAAATCAAATTTGCTGTTAAAAAGCTCCAGACTAAATAATGTGTAGACTTTTTAATGATTACTGCTCGAATTATGACATCAATATCTGCTTAGTTGATGAACTAATAAGATCAATCACTGCTTAAATGTGTTTTTCTAATTAAGCAACTTTGTCGGCAGACACTAGATGTCGCAAAACTTATAGTGTTTTCTAACTTTCATAATACAATATTGTCAAATTGTGACGACGCACCCAACTACCCGTCGAATGACGCCACCAAACATAATTAAAATTTCTTTTTTTGTAAGAAACAATTTTTTATTTTAAAATTTGACAGGACTATTTTTTTACTAATAACAAAAACGTACAACTACTCTATCAATACAAACATTAAAAATACTACAATAAATACATACATTTGTACAATATGAAGTATAGCTAAAAAACTGAGAATATTCAGCTTCCTCCAAAATGCATGTGTTCCAATTTTTAGCTTGAGACATCATGTGCATTTCTGAAATATATCCAATGTTAAAACCAATGTTATAACCAAAAACTGTAGCTAAACTGTGTCTCTATACTTTTACTACTATATTAAATTTTGTTTTAAATTTATTTTGTATTTTATATTAACATTTTGTCTGATTAATGTAACAAAAGATTATTGTTGTCTTTGCTTTTTCTCCTTGGCTTTAACACTATAATAAATTAACATCAATATTAATAAATTTTAAAACAATTTTATATAACGTACTTGCATGTAATGAAGTGAAGTTGGTAATGTCGCCGATTTAGATTTTTCAGAAAAATATAACCTCTAACCAATAGATGGCGGTAAGTGTATACGTGCGAACGTAATATTGTGAATTGTTTTCTCAGTAAATGTAGTTTAATCACAGCTAAAAATGTATGTTTCAAATATCTGAAACCTGAATTTACAGTCTTTCTCATGCAATCACTGTTGTGATTTAAAATAAATTAAATTAAATTAGAAAAAAAGGATTGCTCCTTTCACATTACTTATCGTGGTTTAACATTGAGGATCGATCAAAATTCAAAGATAATTTTGCTTTAGTTGCTGTCACTTTCGTTCAAACCTACTTTTGTTTTTATTGTAATTCACCAATGTAATGCTTATTTCTTACTGAGAAAATGTTATATCACAAGAATCTGTACTGAAATGGCGAAAACATCAGTACAAACAATGACATTTTAAATGACTCTCTTTAAAGCAACCAACAATACACCAATTGTTTTGGTCTGGTTTCTTGTCTACGCTACGTTTTAAATGTTCAAATCATAATTTTTAGCAGAAAAGGAATTTCCGCTCAGACGATTAGTAGCATACTATAGTGAGGTAATTAGAGAGAATCGTCAATAATCGTTGACAAAAGGAAATAATCGAGAAAACTATTCATTTGTTTAAATATTAATATTAATAATATTAATAATTCCTTAAAATGGTATCATCACACAGTGGTTACGAAAAAATCAATTGTGTTGGTGCGAAAAAATTACATTTCAATTATTTCTTATGTCGCTTCAGGTTGTGATTAGATTAGATAGAATACTGAAAACGCAAGCTTTCCCTTGTAGAGTACGAGTACACAGAAAAACCTTTATTCGATTTTCTTTTCCAGATTCTCGATAATTACATTGTTTTCTTTCATATTAAGCTTTAGTTTATCCTCATACTAGATTACTCCTTTTGAAGTTTCGGTTACTTAAAAGTTCTACTTGGACTCTTTCCCAGGAAACATCGGACTACTCTACTTTAATTCTACATCAATTAGCGAAAAAATATACAGGGTGTTCCATTGGATTTTAACAAGTTATTCATCATTTTCGATTACAAAATTTGACATTTTTTCTCACACCCTGTATAATCGATGTCAACTTTTAAATCATATCAATCATTCAAATAGTAACCCAATTATATGTTTAAAAATTGATATCTCGAAAAGTATCATTTTTTGAGTAGGACTCATATACATAAAGTCCCAGAGTTTTTTCACGTAAATTTATAATAAAAAATAAAAAGTAGGTGTTTCCATTAAAATGTCAAAGTTGACAAGTGGCTGTATAATTCAAGATATTTTTAAATTGTAGTCAGTGAGGAATCCAACAAAATGGTTCAAACTGATTTTGAATAAATCTACTGTTTAAGGGCAATATCAAAGGTCTGCGTACTACACGGACAGGTTGTAGATATGCTAAAGAGTATGTCATCAAAACAATTTTATAGAGTCAAAGTTACAAAAAGTATTTAAACACGTCGTTGTTGGTAATAGCACCAATACACTTGATGGGTAATATCGTTACTACCTGCATGCTTGATAATTAAGTAAAGTTTTGTTACATTGATATTGATTTCTTCAGAAGCTGAACCTTCAATGAAGGAGGTATGAAAGTGAGAGGGACATTAAAAGCCCAAGTTAGTTCTTACTCCCAACGTTTTGACCGATAGGCCCGGTCTTTATCAAGGCATTCAAACAATTAGGGAATTATAATGTGCCGCTATACTCAGGTTTTTTAATTCCACATTTTTGTACATTTATTTAATATTCTTGTTATGTGTAAATTACAACTTTTGATTATTGACGTTTGTAAAATGGAATGGGTTTTTAATGGCCGTATGCACCACACAACTTAAACTTAAGCAAAACTTAAAAACTTAGATACAATCGTTAAAACCATAGTAACAATTGTTTTTAAGCATTGCTTAAGTTTAAGTTGTGTTGGTGCATACGGCCATAATTGATGTTGTACAAAAATCTGTAATCAAAAAACCTGAGTATAGCGGCTAATTGTTTGAATGCTTTAATAAAGACCGGGCCTATCGGTCGAAACGTTGGTAGTAAGAACTAATATGGGTTTTTAATGTCCTTTTCACTTCCGCATCTCCTTCATTGAAGCCTCAGCTTCTGATGCAACTAATATTATTGGAATTTAAAAAAGAGTTCAACTTTTTGTTACATAATTTTCACTATGGAATTCCACGAAGAACATTAAGGGATTGCATAAAAAAATTAACAGAAAAACTGCCTATGCGGCGTAAGTGTATACTTAATTCTGATGAATTCAAATTTATGTGAAAGAAAAATACGTCTAGCAGAAATTGGATACTACCTTACATCGAGGGTACTTAGAAGATGCGTACATAATTTTTGCAAAACGAATCAAATTACAATCCCTCATCTGTAACACGTCAAAAATGTCAGCTAGTTATCGGCTTAACGAATTTTTAAATCGACATGATGAAATTCGATATCGTAACTTACAGAACCTAAATCCTGCAAGAACTCAAAACCTTAATAAGTTCGTTATTGATGATAACTTTGAAGAACCGAAAGTTACTATGCAAAAATTGGAAATAATAGAAAATAATAGATAAACCCCAGTGTATATATATATAATATGGGCAAGAAAGGAGAAAGACTTATTCAAGTCGAAGCTTTTGCTCCAAACAATATTACCGAGAAAAAGTTTGTCAGAAGGTATTAAGCAAATTCAACCGCTTTAAAGTCTACCTGAAGCTGTTCAACACCAAACGACAGCTATCTAGCAAGATGTTCAATCACCAAATGCCAACCATGCCTAACTCAGCACTTTAAAAATGGTTTCCGTAAAAAAAAATCAATCTTGTTAAGGAGTCATCGAAAAATCAAGTTAAAAAGTTCCTCCTAAAAAGTTACTGCAAGGAAGTTATTCGAAAGCAGTGAATATTCAGATGATATCAATATAAGTGACTTGAACTGATCTAAAGGGAGTGATAACAAAGACCACGATTTGGAAATACAAACACTCTAAATACAATCTACTTTTCAGAGATGTTATCGATACCAGATTAGTCACAAAAATGTATCAGACTTAGACGAACAGTAAATAACAGCATATTAACTTTTGTTGAACAGTTAATTTATGGAATGAACATTTTGTGTGTTTATTAACTTATTTATATATATATATATATATATATATATATATATATATATATATATTTAATTATTAAGGAAAATTAGCGATCACGTGATGAATTTGATTTTCATTATTTTAGTAATGTTAATCCCGCATAAACATTTTCAATTTTGGTAAATTTAAGATTTAAATGCAATAAATCTTGTACATTTTCTTTGTAACCAGCCTTTTTTCATTTATATTTTATTTTGTTTCTGTAGGTTGTGTTAACTTTTCACTTCTTAATGTAAGTTAACTGAAAAATGCTCTTTGGACAGGGTTTTAGTGAACAAAAACAGAATCTATTTAACGTCGTGACTTTGTTTGGCGCCATCCCAACTTTGACAAATTGATCGATTCTTATTGACGATTTTGCAACCATTTACTACAACCTTACCATTTTACGATTGCAAATCATCTCGCGACCCACCCCCTCCCATTGAGTTTAAACAACGTGTTAGTCAGAACAATGATCAAAAAATCTTTCTTAAGAAGATGGTGAGTTAACCATAAAATAAAAATTTTACCATTCGTCTTTTCTAACTTGATTTGTCAACTGTCAACTGTGACTCAAGCATTTGATTCCTTGGGGATCCTGTGTCCATCCATTTTTCCCGTAAAGGCAGAAACGTCTGTCTTAAAACTAGGTTGAAACGATCCACAACTTTCAAAAATTAGTTCTAAATTCACGGAATGGATTCGTCAATTAAGTATTTTGAGCACGATTACCTAACATGTGATGCCAGTGTTCAATTAATTACAACAAAATCAAAGTTAGCACCTATAAAATTACACGAATCAAACATTTTTCGGGCTAGTATACGCTTATTGGAGTTGCGTGCCTGTTAGAATGCAGTTGCATTTTTTAAGAGGATAAAAGAAGTTTTGTATCGTAAACAAGTTACTTATCGTTGTTAGAGTGACTCCAATACCACCTTGGCATGAATCCGTCAAAATAAAAATCGAGGAATGTACTTCTGTCGGAAATCGGGTAATAATGGTTCTTACTTTCACCCATCCGATTGGAACAACGTTTCAGGTTACCTCAATTCGTAAGATCGGCTCTCTAAAGGATTCGGCCCAGTGAAATTGAAGAGTACAAATGGCGGGAGAGATCTTCTTGGTTATTTGAACTCGAAGGCAATTAGCCCGCATCATTTGAGAAGACTAACAAACCTGAAAACAAAAACAAACTTTTACAATGCGTTATTATTAATATAAAAAGGTGTTCTTTTCTCATATACTGAATTTCTCCGTTTACTAGTTTGGTAGTCCGATGTTTTCCGGAAGAAAAATATGGGTAGAATATTAACTAACTCAAACTTGTGAAACGGAGAAATCCAGTACTATATTAGATGATAACAAAGTGTCAATATAGTCAAAGCTGGGTCAAGATGTTTATGTTAGGCAGTGCAACTATTTGTAGACTACAAATAATGGATAGTAGTGATCTTGCTGCTTTAATTTCATTTCATTTTAATTAGTTGAATTTAATCGTGTGATTATTGAAATTACTTTCGAGAAGCATACTTTTGGGTAAATTGTTTGCTATCTTTCAATAATTATAAACTAGATCACGCCTTGAATTTTGTTTTTTACACTCTATTTTTATCTAATTCTCCAACGCTTTCTATTGAAAATCACATTTACTTTTTTTCCAATTTCTTTTTAACGGACACTTCTATTGTTATTTTTCATATTGTTCCATCTTTCTTTATTCCAACACATGCATTTTAGTATTCCACAAACATTTGTTACCATGTTTTCATTAGTGACATTATTTCATGACATCCTCACTCCATATTATCATCAGCATCACTAGACGATGATTTATTGGGTTGCATTTATCGTCAACAAAGTCACTTTACTTTAAACTCTGTGTTTATTCCTTTTATCTTATCCTTCTATTCTTATTTTAATTATTTTTTCCGTCAATCGTGCTTTTATGGCTTACATTAATGCAAAATAAAATTGTTAATGATACCTATAATTAAACGATTTTCTATTAATAAACAATTTTGGTATAGGCAACTAAACATACATATCAGCAAATCAAGTTGCCATTTCGCCAATATCTGATACTGATTTTCAACATGAAAACATAAATAAAAAATAATAAATACTGAATTTGTTCACACTTAGAGACATTTTTATACTGTTTGCAACATTCGAATGATAACGTTTAATAACATTTAAGGGTGTTCAGCTCATCAATGCTACAAACTATTCTCTTACACAATTCTTCAATATTGTTCACCCATTGTTCAAAAGTAAATTGTTCAACTAGTGATGTAAGAGTAAATCAAAGAAAAGTAATGACCGCTTGCACACGGTAAGAATATGAATGAATATCTTTCTTCGGTATGATGTCACAAGTCATTATAGAAAGTTCAACTTGTTACAACCAACGTACAAATGTGCTTTTTGATTAAGAACCAATCCGTTCTCACAAAAAAATTAATATACCTTTTTTTGCCATCAACGTGACTTAGTATTAAAATACTTTTGGCAAATAACCATACAAAAACCGAAAATGTAAAAGAACTACCAAAAACAAAGCTTACAAAAAAGTATATTGTTTATTTCAAAAATTATGTCGAGTTCACAATACGTGCTTTTCAAAGGCGCTTTCTCAATAGCGTACCTTCTCTAGAATTATTAAAATTTAATTTCATTGAAATTACAAAGTACTGTCGACGTAAAAGTTGTGTAACTAACTCATGAATTAAAGGGCCCTTATTAGTACACTTGTTTGTTAAATAACTATTTTATATCTCTTTTAGAATTACATCATTTTATTACCTAATAACACATAACATTTATTAAGAAAACTTCTCCATAGATTGGGTTGCTATTCTCAAGATGGAGTCATACACGAAGAGCTCATGCTCTCTTACTATTTCTCTTAATAATCTATGAGTCTTTGGTATCCGACGTGATAGAAAGATGATATGATATGTTACTATTCTCGAGATAGAGTCATACACAAATAACTTATGTTGTCTTACTTTTCTCTTAATAATCTATAAGTCTTTAGTATCCGACGTGATGGAAAGATATATGATACTGACCGCACTATGATACTATGCAGAACGTTGCGTGTACTTTAGTGTATATTCTCTATATTACTGTTTTTGTTACTGTCTAATTAACATTATTTTACTACGCAATTTATAAGTTTTGATATTTGAGACTTCAAAAGAAAATGCGTAGGGCTATCCGGAAAACTAATTGTTACTGTGCTACTGGTGAGTTGGTTGTTGCTGCGTTTTGTATGTTGCTGCCGTCGATGGTGCTGTGTTGAGTTGCTGGTGTTGTTGTTCTGGTGGTGGATGTGGCTGTTGCTGTTGTGTGAATGTGTGTGCAATATTCGACAATATTAAGACGTCGAAACTGGCCATGATAAGCTTCGTGAGGTAAGACCAACTTATGTTTGTACCTGTATCTGACAGGCAGTACCTCAAAGACTTAGGGCCGGCAGTTCCAGGACTAATGCGTGGGCGAGCATTGTGCTCCATTGCGACTTGTTTGTACCAGACGATGGACGTCGAAACCGGGAGTCGCAAGCTTTGGGACGTGTGTATACGAGCATGTAGCTCCATGAGTGTATAACCGGTGTGATCATATGTGGTAAGAAAACGTAGGCGCGTCTTGATTTGGTGGTCCTTTAAAGAAACGATAGACTCGTTAAGTAGAGCGAGTGAAGTGATGTCGTCTGTGTCTGATGTCATAGTGTCGGTGGGTGTTTGTTGATTGAGTTGATTGTTTGGGCGATGGAGTTGATGAAACGACTTTGTTGAGTTGTCTACGATGTCGACGATGTTTATGACGTCGTGCAAATGGGTGTGGAAGCGGTTGTAGGGTGTCGCACCGAGCAAACAAAAGAATTTGCGCCTTACGTGAGTTTGTTGACGGCTGGCGGCTGTATTACCCAAATGTAGCTTTTATGGCGTCGTTTGCGTATATCTTACATTATGTTGAAGGTCACCACTTTTTGACCAGACGTGATGGAAAGGTGATATGATTGGCCGCTTTTCGATACTCTGGATAAAATACTATGCTCTATGCAGATAACGTTAACAATGCAATTTTGGTCGAAAAACAAAATGAGCTCAGCTCCATAAGTAATCCAGTCAAATAGGCAACTTTCCATTCTAAGGTGCAAATATGCTTGCAGTTATAAAATTTCAAAAACTTCTCGCGTTATCCTGATTTTGGATTGGTAATTGATTTAAGGATTTTATTTCCTAATTGATAACCAATTGCATTTCCGGGATTGATTCTTCTTGTGGGTGACGTCATTGTTGCTTAACAAAAACCCTCGTTGTGTTTTGCCGGTTATTCTGGTGCCATCTAGAATTTTTGGGGTCGGTTTCCTTAAAAACATCCAGTAAGGGACGACTTAAATCGATACTCGAGCACTCCCATACAAAGGAAAATATGTTGATTTTTTGCAGGTAAAGAATTCAGATAGTAGGCGTTCAAATATTAATACATACCTTGCTTTCAGATTTTTTCTTTTGGTTCTCTCTTTTGTTGACATTCTTATTACCTTACTTCGACGTAGTCAATGTTCTCTTCAGCTAGCCGAAATCTTCATTCTCGTGCGGTTGCTGCGATGCCATGGACAACGTAGTAACAACGGCTACTGGTCAAGCGGCCGAGCCTTGAATACCACCTGGACTATAATCGGTGGATACTCGTTGGAAGAACGATCAAGATTCAACCACTCTGGGGTCGTCACTAATGCACAAACAACCGTAAAACTCTGGGGGGTTGTCAACATACAGGTTTGCTCTTTTATGTTATTATCCCGCGAGTGTCGCATCTCTAAAATTAAGACTTTAAACGCTAGCACTCATGGGTGTTAATACTAACACATAGCGATTTCTTGTGTTAAACTTTTTAATTCGTTATCATAAACATTGCCTGTACGCTTAATTAGTCTCGTGTGTCGCCTGCCTTCAGCTAATTTTCTGTAAAAGTCTTGTAAGAGTAAATTGTTTGGGAACTTCTCTTTAGGCTTTTTAATATTTTGGTATACATTTGGTGCTGGATCCACCGCGATTGCTGTTCCTAAATATTTATAAACTAATTAAAAGCTACAATCTTGTCGTATAAAGCTAACTACTTACATAACTCATTGGCACATAGTTTCTGTATTGTACATATGTGCAATATTGTTGACCATTTATAGATTATTAAATTTATGAGCGTACTTTGCATATACAAATGAACTACACAAATTAAACAGTGGCGTCCTGCATGTAATTTGACAGATCACTTATAATTTTGTGTAATAATTACTGTGATATTTACTTGTCTTTTCTTTTGTTGTGTGTGTGTGTGACTTAATATAACGTGTTATTGGTAAGCTGCGTTTCTTGTCTTATAAACCTGATTCATCTTAATTACTTTAATTTTTTTACGGTGTAGAAATGCTACTAGCGAGTAGTTCGTCGTTACTTTTTTTCTCTAAGGCTATTAGAACTTGGCGCCCTTAATGTTAAATATCTCTAGGTCAATTTATTATTGATCGTAACCCACCTCTCTCTCTGACTGAAGCGGGTAGAATTCTACCTTCTCACCGTAACAAGGTCTTGCATGTGCTTTGCTGTTTACACCCGTTTATACGGTGTACATACATTACTGTCTTTACTACTGTCTAATTATCACTATTTTAATATGTTAATGCGGCAGAAAATGCGTATTTAGGAACAGTTTTTTTCTGCAAATTTTACAAGGCCGTTTCGCGTGCGACTTAGATAAATATAAAAAACTATAAAATACTATTGTCCCAAACTGGGAGGTTTTCCCACTCTAAGCCCTACACCAGCTTACCCGCATTTAGCGATTTCATATTCCTAAAGTTTCTTGTTTCCGCTTCATCGTTTGTAACAAAATCTTACGCCACGCGTTAATGGGTTACATTCTGCTCATCGCTCTTTTGAAGCAATCCTTGATAGAAATAAAATTGTAATTGTACAGTAAAACCTCTAAATAGCGGCCACTAAAATTTGCTGAAAAACTGACTGGTATATGGAGGTGGCCGTTATTGGGAGGAAAAAAATTATTTCTATGCGTTGTTTATTAAAATCTTTAAGTTTATACATTTTTAAGTGCAAGTATATAGTAAAAACAATAATAAATTCATACATAAAAATTTTTTATTTTTTAATTTTTTTATTATTTTTTAAATTTTTTTTTTTAAAAAAAAAAAATCCATTAAAAAAAAAAAAAAAATTACAATTTTTGAAATATTTTTTTAGGTTTGTTTTACATTTTAAGTGAAGTTTGTGAAACAGAGAATCACATTTTGATAAAATTTAAGTACTTCTACCGCTAGCTCACTCTTATCATTAGAAAATAGAAAACTTTGCACATCTCTTAATTTTCACACACTTCACCCATATCTTTAATGTTTGACCGTTTGACGTAAAAACTTTGGATTTTTCTGCACCACTTTCATTGTTCGAATCACAGCCTTCACTATAGTCTAATTCACTGATTATATCTTGAATACTTAAATTGGGGCTTTTGGTCAAAATATTACAATCAATAGATGCATAATTTTCAAGACTTACACGTTGATTACCTTTTAGTAATACAGGAAAAAGCTGAGTTAGTGGAATTTTGTCTTCTTCATCTTTTAAAAGAACCTTTTCCGAGAATTCTGCTTTTACAAAACATTTAGCAATTGTAATAGGCGAAACGTTTCTTCAGGCTACTGATATCCAAACTAAAGCGCTGGTTAAATTGATACTTTATTCCGCATCTTCAAAAAGAGGTTCGGTATTTGTAAATGTTAGCAACCTTTTAATTAAAAACTTCCTGTAGGCCATCTTAAAGTTTTGGATAATTTCTAGATCCAGTGGCTGGCAATGGGATGTTGTGTTTGGGGGTAGAAAAACAATGTTCACATTTTTAAGAGTCACTTTGGGATGAGACGTGGCATTATCCAGAAATAATAAGACTTTTCTATTTTCTTTTTTTTCAATATTTTTTAGCCAGGAAGTCATAATCTCTACCGTCATCCAAGCTTTTTATTAGATACCTATTCTAAGGGCAATTTGTTGATATGAGGGCCTTTAAAGCATCTTAGGTTGTTTACTTCTTCGAATGATTAACAGATTTTTCTTATCACCTTCCATATTTGTACAAAATAAAATTATCAATTTTTGTTTTGCAGCTTTTTTACCACTACATTTGTCGTTTTTTAAAGAGAACGTTTTGTTTGGCATCGCAAGGTAAAAAAATTCGGTCTCGTCAGCATTGTACACATTTTTGGGTGAATACTCCTTCAATATTACTGACAGCTTTGCTTTCCAAGCTTCAACAGTGTCCAGGTTAATATCAGCTGACTCCCCGCAAATTGTTTTAAAGGTTATGTTATGTCTTTGACAAAATTTCTCAAGCCACTCATTTGAAGCTTTAAAATCCGTCATTTTTAAATTTTCTGCAACTTTCAATCCTTTCTCTTTTATTAAAGGTTCAGATATAAGGATATTTTATTCCTAGCTTTACAAAACCAATTGTAAACTACTTGGTCAATTTCTAAACCTTCAGTTCTACAAAATTTTCTCTTCTGCTCTGTATTGGAACCTTCTTCAAATAGCTTTTTAAATCACATTTGTTTTTAAAATATCGTTAACTTGTGTTCTTCCAACACTAAATTTTTCAGCCAACTTTCTAGCACTGGTATTGAACCTTCCACAATTATATCAATTTTCTCTTTAAGAGACAAACGTTTTCTTTTTAGCGACATTGTAATTTCTCTGTACGTCTATATGTAACAGCACTGTTGAACATACTAACTCAAACTATATACGCAAAATACGATTTTTGGGGTGAACAAATTCTTTAAATCCGTTCTTAAATACCGGTAATTACTTAAGCTTCACACAATGAAACAATTATATATTA
This sequence comes from Abscondita cerata, assembly GCA_030710515.1. NCBI lineage: Eukaryota > Metazoa > Arthropoda > Insecta > Coleoptera > Lampyridae > Abscondita > Abscondita cerata. The sequence goes on from JALBCR010000717.1 coordinate 122,128, forward strand.
TGCACAACTTGGTCGCTATTAGGAGGGTCATTAATATGGATATTTCCGTATAATTGGTTTTGACTCAGAAAACTTGGACGGTTTTAGAAGTGGCCGCTTTTAGAGGTGACCGACAATAGAGGTTTTACTGTATATCATTCATACTAAATGTATAAAACCATGTACTGCATTTAAAGAATATAAATTACTAACAAAAATTGAATCCAAACAATTTTGTATACAGTAAAATTAGATTTTATTTTTAGTCTACTTATATTGTTTGTGTTTGAGCCATGAATAAAAATAAAAGAGTTTTTTTGTGGTGTTTTAAAAGTTGATTTTATCAAAACAAAGTAAGAAAACTTACAATACAATTTTATTTGTATTCAAATAAGTTTAGATCTAATTGTAAATAAAGCTATTTATATACACAGTGGAATGGAAATCATTTTATCCTTATATGTTAAATAGTTATTGTACAAAGTACGTCCCCATTCCGTTTAAGCTTAAATAAATTATATTTTCATTGTCCTATCAATTTTATTTAAAATGTACTGTTATTAATATTTGATATTAACTTTATAAACAATATTATTATTCGGATACATAATTCTAGACAATAAGTAAAAACTACGGCATTACAAGTGCATCACTAGTATTTTTTTAATATTTATTGCATCATAGGTAAGTAGTTTAGTAGTTTACACTTTCTTCTTGCTACTGCTTCTATAGCAGTTACTAAACGGAAGTTGCTTATACATACTAAAAAAAGAAATTATCTCAAGTCTAGGAAGCCCATAAATATAGAAAAGAAAGCGAAATCTGAACATCACTTCCCAATGTTTAATAAAAAAAAATAATAGCCACAACAAATACTGCGCTTTAAATGTACCACGATAATTAATCAGACAAGAAAGCTTGGTAAATATATAAATGAAAAGTGAGAGTAGGGTCAAGAAACTTTCGTAATGCAAAATGAAATTGAAAAAAAAATTAACTTTATTGTTGTATTTAACATTAATGAGCTACTATTGGCGATAGTTCTAAAAAAAAAGACCTAAAACGAGAGATTTTGCAACGATTGGTCAAAACAATATTCGAAATGTGTAATTTAAGGCTAAGTACCACCACATCGTTTCATAATGTCTGATGGAAACTTATAAATGCCACACATTTCAAGTCGCGCATTCAATGTTGTTATATAAAATGAAGTATTATAGTGTGGTTGTTTGTGTTGTAGCACAACTGGCAGTTGTGAGCTGCAAGACATTGCGTAAGTTGTGTTTTTCTTATATGAAAAATGTTACCCAAAATTTAAAAAAAAAGATGCTTTAAAAATTACTTACATTAAAATTATGTTTATTATTATTACCCAAATAAAATTAGTTGGTGTTGTATAGCAAAAAAACTATAATTATGCAATATAAACGTAAAACATAGATAATTGCATTTAATATAAAATTGTAGGTTTTTTTTAAGTTTGTTTATTTATTTTATGGTTAATCTATTACAGTATCAAACATTTTTCTCAACAGTGCGCGATTTATAAATATTCTTACTTATTATTTGTTTTTTATGTTTTTATGTATTTGCGTGTTTTATTAAAAATTCTAACATTTTTTTGACAAATTCAAAATATATTAATTTGATTAGGGTTCCAATTTTTATTTTATTATTCACATTTTTAGTGAAAGTACCGCTCCTATCTTTTTAAATGTCATGTATTACTTTGAGTTAAAGTTGTTTGCCTGCAATTCTGTAATCTGTTCACCTAATGCATAATAAAATAAATAACCTTGCTAATGAACTAAATTTTTTGGCTGTGTTAAAAACCAACATACAAATAGAAATAACTAACAATATTAAGTCGTTTTTTTGCGTTGCAATAAGTTGAAATTGGTTAAAAATTACATGTAAAAAAATAAATTAAAAATAAATGTTAATACAATGACGTTAATTAATTGTTTTTAGCGGAATATTTTCCGGAACCATGCCGAAAATCAGAAAGCGACTACAATGCCTGCGCCCTTAAGGGCCTTAACAAATTAGCACCGTACTTATTAAAAGGTATACCAAAATATAACATCCCTAAATTAGATCCATTGGAAATTCCATTAATGACTGTTAACAGAACATTGAATGAATTTTTGAGTATTGAAGCTGTAATGAAAAACATTAAAACTTACGGATTATCTACGATAGTTGTCAATGAATTTAAGTAAGTGCGCATTTTAAAATAGAACATCAATAAAAACAAAACATTTTTTAGGGCTGATCCAAAGTCGTTGTCAGGAGAAATAAAATTTACAGTACCAACTTCTTTCTTAAGCATGGATTATAGTGTGGCAGGACAACTTTTAGCAATACCTCTTAAGAGCCAAGGATTTTTTAAAGGCAATTTTAGTAAGAACAACACAACTTAATTATTACGTAATTTAACGCATTTACAAACTTTAGCCGATGGTGTAACTCACATTAAAGGTAGCGTGAAAAAAATTGCAAAGGAAGGCGTAGAATATTTTGCTTTAGATAAATTTAAAGTAAAAGCTAGAATTGGAGATGGTTATGTTAAATTGATATCCAAAAATGCCAATGATCAATTCGCTGGTAATGAAAATATTAAAAGGTAATAATTAACGCTTATTAATTATCTGAATTTCAGCCGATTTGATATCAAACTTCTACAATGAAAATCCTAGAAGGACAATGGATGCTTTAAATCCTTTATATGTTGAAACTGCTACAAGCTTTATTAGAGAATTTATTGAATACGGTCTTTCTAAAGTACCAGCTGCAGAACTGCTTCCAGAATAATAAAACGTGTTTTTTAATACTTACTTCTAATAAATGTAAGGGTTTGTTCAACGCACATTTAAAAAAAAATTTAGTATCTTAAAAATCAGATAATTTTGGATGCTGCTTTGATTTAGTTTTAAAGCAGACGTGTTCTACCGTTATTATATTGTTTAATTAATACATTATTAATAAAAATTTATGTTTTATTAAACTGAATCTTTTATTATCGTAAAATTGTAATTTTTGAATTATTTAAGATCAGTTACAATAATAACAGTTAAAGTAGGTGGATGTTAAAACCGTACAAAGCAAAACATAAATTTCCATAATTAAACGTAAAATTTAATTATCAGCGGTTTTATATGGAAACCAACCTTGTCTAGTTTAATCTACTTTACTAACCCTGACTTACTACTATTAATCACATAAATAGATATTAATGAAATCTTGCAATAACACTCAAACATATAAATTTACAATTAAATTGATTGAAAAAATATAATTTTAGTGAAAAACGATGTACTTTAGCAGGTACGCGTGGGCTTTTAACAATTTGTAGAATAAGTTTACATGACCTTTGCACTTTGTGTATATTAACAATTCATAATAAGGTAGAGATAAATATTTTGTTTATAACAACCTTTAAAGTAATGTACAGCATGTATGTATCGTCAACAAATCTTGATCTACAGCACGCACGAATAAATTAGTTCAATGTTAGCATCTTTTTAAAGTATTTCAATTTAATATGAGTTTTCTTTCATAGGGAGTAAGTTAAATATTTATTTTAATTTGAACATTTATCCAAGTTTGTATTCTCAGTAAAGGTCACAAGTAAGTACCTTTCTATAAAAATTGGGTTATTAAAACAATTCTTGTTGTGTAGGATCGTTTTTATGTTAAATTAAATATCATATTTTAAAAATGCTCTGGGCAAATTTGAACTACCTATAAAAATAATCATCTTTTGTTATTACTTTATACGTTAAGAGATGAATAAGATTAAACTTAAACCTTGACTCAAATATATTATGTGAGTCAATTAAGTTAAAACAATTTAAATTTATTTGCTGTCCAAGAAAATAATGAACAACATGGAGATTTTGAAAACAGTAACAGATAAAAGGAAGGCCCAAACTACAAAAAGTTGGGCAATTAAAGTTTAATTATTTTATTTTACTAAATATTAAAAATCCAAAACCACTTTTTCGTTGTCACTTTAAGAGCTTGAAAAATGGTATTTTAAATGTTTAGTCCAACATTTCATATCGAGAAACCATCAATAATCTTATTTTTATATGGCTGCATACGAAGAACCACGTAGTATTTTTTATTACAAGTTCAACCATGTATCCACATTATGGTTTAGAACCTTAAGAAACAATGATATTTACTTTTACTTTATGTTGTTAGTTGTAGCGTTAATACAAATTGACATTGAAAGTTCATGATGTAGGTTGCCAGATGCAAGATGCAAAGTGAAAGTTGCGTTGCACCGACAAAACTCACATGTTGATTGAAGGCAACGTTTCGCAACTCAATGTTACTTGCTTCAACCGACATTTGAGTTTTAAACCAAATTAAATTTACTATTCAATAATATGTACATATTAAATATTGTCCTTTCTCTTAAAAATTTCCGAAATAATTAACTTGTCAGATTCCTTAATTCGAACGCATCTGTAATGGAAAAATACGTGAAAGCAATAGGCAAATTTGAAGCACACTTACTTAATTTATATAAATATCGATCTACCTTTTCTATTGCTCAAGATCTAAAATTCACTCTCGGAACTATCGCCAAAGTTACTTTTATGATGAGCTCATCCACGTCATCCTGAAGATTGTCGGCGGACCACATTTCCTTTTCAGTCTTGCCTTTAACGTGGGTAATGTAATTACTCCAATTTTCTGCCGTGGCATGATTGAATACTTCATCTATTAATGAACGAACATGCTCTGTTTTGAAATCGGAGTTATTCATTGCGACATGACGCTTCACCTGATTCCATATCATCCCGAGCGGGTTAAGCTCACAATGATACGGAGGTAAACGTAAAACTGTTACTCCATATTTTGTAGCTATCTCTTCAATATTATATTTATCATATTGTTCTCTGAAAAAGAAATGTTTTTTTTTCGCGTAGCTAATCTTGAATCTCGGCTTTCTTGCATGAGGTTGTTGGATATCTAAGCTTTACAAGAATGGTACGAAGGGTTATCCATAACAATAACATTATTTCCTCCATTTTTCGGTAAATTGGGAATCAGCAAACTTCAAAATAGGCACCGTTCATCTCCTCACGGTAATCGCCATCGTTTTTCTTTGCTAAGAAAACACGTCCAGCGCCGGGTAAAAATCCACCTTCACATCCTGCATAAAGCAGAACAAAACGTGGACCTCTTTTTGTAGGTGCTTTTAGGCCTGTGGTCAAGCTCTTTAAAAAAGCGTCTCTTCTATCTTTTATAGTGGCATCACACCAAGCATAGTGTATGGTATGACCCACGTTGACCCAACTCTCATCTAAAAAGAGGATGTTACAGTATTGTTTGTGATATTGTTTGATAGATCTTAAATATTTGTGTCGCCAATTTATAATGTCTGTTCGTTCTAACAATATACTTTTCCGACCACGCTTCACCTATTTAAAACCAATATCATTTAACAGTCTACGTAAGGTGCTTATCGCGAAAATTGGCAAATTTGCATCCCCTCGAATAATTTTATAAACTGCTTTTAAAGTTGGCAAAATGTTTTTTTTAAAAAAAAAAGTCATTATGAACAAATTTTCTTAGAAAACTCTTACAACCCTCATCATCTGTAAATTCACGGAGAGTTTGACTGGCTTTTCCGCTTTTTTCTTTTCGTGGGATCTTTGAACTGGCCACTGTTTTTTTCCTCTTCTTTCTTGACATTAAAAATTGTTTTTTCACTAACACCACACATTTTTGAAGTGCGATTCAGAGCTGCACTCAAACTTAACTTTTCATCATTGACTAAACAACAAATGATGTTAAAAATCACAATTTGCACTCGCATGAAGCATTTGCCCTTGTTTGAATTTCTTGAACTCCATGTTGATGGTAAGACATCGGACATAAAAATTAACGAACCTGTTAGTGACGTCATGATTTTTTCTCAAACTGAGTAATTAAAGATTTTTTGATTATCGCATCTCTGTACTTGCTAGACAGAAAGGCAAATGATTATAAAATGGTTAATTCTAAAGTAAAAGAAACGCTCGATCAACTCGCAGTAAAATATCAAATTTTTATGTCTGGATTTTAATTCAGACTTATAAAAATTCACTTCACTTTAAAACATGGATAGTGTAAATCCCACTAAAAAACTAACTAAGGTAATTATCCATTGGTGTAACTTATTTTTTTCTAAGTAATATTTACACGAGATGTCGTAATCACACATTTCACTGATCTTCATTGCTCCACGAGAGTTTAAAAGACCAACGGCTTTCTTGTACAGTTGTATACCGCACTTAAATATACACCCCTGATGAGCTCATAATAAGAGCAAAATGCGCATCAGGTGTTTTTTCGTCTGTGTATGCTACTGTACAGAAATACTTGGCTTTATCGACACGAGTTTTATGCATTCTGAATTATCGCTTTGATAACGATTTGCATGTAAACATTTAATCGTTGTTACAGTTATCTGTTGGCAGTACTTAATTTATATTATTTATACGTGTCCCTATTTACACGAGATGTCGTAAGACACACATTTCACTTATCTTTTTTCTTTGTAAACATGTATTGTTTTCTAATTATAATTTTTCTTCAGGTGCATTATTTTATCTTAAGAAAAAGACGATTTTTTAAACTTGATAATTACAAGCTATCAACGATTATTTAGAACATGAGAAGCTGTAGAGGTTTTGGAAGTATATTTATTTGTTTTAAATAAGTTAAATTAAAGTATTAAAATGATAATAATAAATGTATCTGCATGACACACAAGCTGGCCCTTCGACTGACGTACAAGTCACAACAACGCTGTGCATCTTTCCCCATTTGAAATACACTGCCTATGCTAACAACGCTGTATTTTCAGCGTGACGCTGACTATAAACGTTTTTACCATCTGGCAACCTACACCATAAACATCTTTGGAAAGAGAAACAATTGAAATTGTAAGTTTATTGTCCCGTTGTGTTTCATGTTACATGAACCTTTGATTTTGTGCTTTTCTTTTGTTTTATTTATTTCTAAACTATAGATAAAGCAAAGTTCACAATGAAGAAAAATTTGATATGTGGCACAAAAACTGTGTACTGAATTAACCCATTAGTGCATAATGTGCTTATAATGGACGGCAGTTTGTCATTTGCCTGTCACGTCATCATTGCAAGTTCGGACTTGTAGCTGCCTGAGAGTGCTCACAGTACGTTGTTGAATACCGTCGTTGCAGTTGTTTTGTGAATTTCAATCTGTACAGTGCACTCATTGTATTATAATGGACCCGAATTTATATTCCACCAAACACGGAGGGTATGTGATGTTTTACTTTATACCATTACACTTACTTTCACTTTTACTTACTTACTACTTTGACTGATGTTATACACAATAATTCCAATAATTAGTTCTGTTTGACTCCCATTTATTATTCTTAGAATTGAATTTATGTGTTGCGTTCCTTATAATGGACACTATACAATATGGCGCTATAACAGTAGATTCATTTCAGTTTGTCTTTGCTTTTGGAAGAAGATAAACATAATAATCAACCAACACAAGTGTATATGATTACTCCAGATGAAAAGTCTGAAGAAACTAAAGTGGATAGTGATGATTCGGACCAAGAAAATGCAAATCCAAATCGCATTTCTAGGGGCATTCTGAACCAACCAGAGAGGCACGCTATAGTGATTCCGATTTTGATGAAGATGATGACAATATTCCTATACCCAATAAGAAATAATTTACTATTACAAAACAGTATTCAAGAATTGGGCATTATGCACTAGTAGTGGGTATTGTGTATCCTTTGAAATATATACATGAAAAACAGGAAATGTGCATCAATTTGGATTAGGAGGAGATGTTGTACTCTGACTTTTAGAAAGAGCGAACATTGTCCCTAATTTGGGATATAAAATATTCTTTGACAATTACTTTTCCTGATAAAAAGTCATGGAACAAAGAAAAAAGAGGAGCATACAAGTTCATTGCAAGTGAAAAGTGTCTTACTAGTTCAATGGAAGGACAACAAAGTCGTTACCATGGCATTTCATTTTTCAGATAATAAAATTGTCAAAACAACTCGGTGGTGCAGAGAAACGAAGTCAAAGAAGCTAATTGATCAGCCCGAAATGATTTCTATTTATAACAACGGCATGGGAGGAGTGGACAAAATAGATGGGTTAGTAGCACTTTATAGGATTCGGCAACAAAAGTGGTATTGGCGTATTTTTGCATAATTATTTGATGTGACTGTCACTAATGGGTGGTTGCTAATGAAAAAACAGAGACCCAGAGATGCAAATTGTGCAAATCTATTGACATACAGAAGATATTTGGCACAAAGCTTGCTAGAGAAATATGGCACCACACCTGCAAGAGGCCGAACATCCACAGTAACTTCAGACATTAATTAGATTTGACAACATGGGACATCTTGTTCTTTATTCTAAAACACATAGAAGATGCAAACAACGTGGAAAGAAGTGTAATTTTACTTGCGAAAAATGCAATGTTGGCTTGCATCTAAAATTCTTCAAATTGTACCACTCAAAATAAATCTATTGTGAGATAAGTGTATGTTTTTGATTCATAGTATTAGTATTATTATTATTATTATTCGAACATATTGGAATATATGTTTCAATAAGCAGCTGTCTGTAGATATATTTATGCGTACATTGTACAACTCATGCCTAGCCTATTTCACTGTTCATTATGCATATAGTCCATTTAAATGGACGTCCAGTTTTAGCAAAATTATCATTCCAACAATTTTTGTTTGTAAATGACATATCAATTTGAAGGCAACAGTAATACATTAATTTGATGTTTCTATTGATTTTCCAAAAAAAATTACTTCATGCACTGATGGGTTAAAACAACTTTTAGACGTTTAGTATAGAATTTTAAAGAATTTGGTTTTTTGGAAAACCTGTTTGTCCCATAAAAAAATAATCTGACAAAGAAAAAGCGAATATGGTTTTATTAAACGTTGTTGTTTAAAATGCTGAAATGTCGACAAGTTTAATTCAACGTCGGACTGGGACTCGAAACCTACTGCCTAATTCATATTACAAAAGCAAAAATTTCATTCATATAAATTTAGAATTTGTCTAAATCTTAGACTTTAATAATAATAATAATAATAATAATAATAATAGTAATTATATAATAAGAAAATATACCTAATATAAAAAGAAAAGAAAAAAAACTGAAAGCTGTTACAATATTAAAAGAGAGTGCTATGGATACAATAACATAAATGTAATAACAGGTAAATATAACTAATCATAAAAATAAATAAATGTTAAATTAAATTCTATGAAAAATATCTTTAACCTGGATATTTGCCGCCCAGCAGCAGACATCAAAAGGTGATCGGCATATAATATTTGTTACTGCAAATGGTAATCGAAAGCTGCAAACTGAGCTTGCTGACAAACTTGGAACATTAAACTGTATTCTGATTAGTATAAAATTACAATCGACCTTATTGTTTAATAGATTATACCAAAATTTAATTTTACCTTTATGTTTTCTAACCGACAGCGCTGTCATACATATACCATCAATCTTAGAAGAAAGAAATTTGAGGAATCGCCGTTGAATTTTGTCGAGAACAGATGCATGTGAGGCATATAATGGACTCCACACAATAGATGCATATTCTATTCTGCTTTAAAACAAATGCATAATACAACTGTTTAATCATAGCTATATCAGTAAAGTTTTTACTAATTTAGATGAGAAATCCTAACAATTTATAAGTATCACAATTGACATGATTCAAATGTTCCCTAAAGCTAAATTGCGCATCAAACGTTATACCGGATCTCTTATTGTCAGTTTTTTCTCGAGGATGGTGTTATTAATATAATACTCAAATGTAAATGGGGAGAGAGTTCTAGAATATAAAACATAGTAACATTTGTTGATATTCAGTTTTAGATGGAATTTTGAACACTACTCAACTATGTGATTAAGATCTTGTTGCAAGAGTATTGTATCTTTCAGTGATTTAATTTCCCTAAATATCTTTATATCATCTGCGTAAGCCAACACATTACATGTTACCGGGTCCAATAGATTATTAATGTACAGCACAAAAAGCAACGGTCTAAGATTAGAACCTTGAGGAACACCAACTGAGTTATTAATTTGGATAGAACGAAAACCACTGTATGAGACATATACTGTTCTGTAACTTAAATATGACTCTATTAATGAAAGGGAAGCCGGAGAAAAACCAAAGTCTGATAATTTATCAATTAATATTTAATGTCGAACAGAATCAAAAGCTTTTGTAAAATCCGTATATGTTACATCAACTTGACCGCGCTTATCAAGGATCTCCGCTATGAACTGTGAAATGCAAGCAAGATTAGTATTTGTAGATCTACGAGGAATAAAATCATGTAGGGATGTAGCTATAAAACTTTGGGTATTCCAATAAATAATAGTGTACAAATATGACTCACAAACTGTAAAAAAATTTGATAAAACTGAATCAGAATGGTCTCCTTTTTATAAGATAGGAGAAATTCTGACACGTTTCCAACTATATGAAAATATGGAGGTTCTAATTATTAAATTGATTAAGATAATTCGAATAAGAAAACTTGGTACCCGATCATCACCAGCTGTAAATTTCTCATTTAAATTCATTATTATGTTGATAATATCTTTTTCTGTAGAATAAGGAAAACAAAATGTCGAAACATTTTTATGCTGTATATAATTATTAAGATCATGAATAGTAATATGCTGATCTACATCAAATAATCTTGAAAATAATTGTGCAAAAGCGTTAACAATTGATTCCGGTTTCAAAACTCACACTGTTCATCAGTCATTTTGTTTGGTAACCCACCCTTTTTGCCTAATAAATTTCCATATTTGAGTAGGGTCAATTTTTAGATTACCCTCAATAGAACTTATGTAATCATTATATCAGACAGAAATTTGAGTTTTAGTTAACAAGCGCAGATGTTTGTAAAGTTCATAATAGTAAGGGCTATTAAGATTCAACAATTTTTTTCTATAGTATGATTTAAGTTTGGGAGTCGTTTTAACCTCCTTAGAGAACCATATGGGGTACTTAGATATAGAGTTTTCGAAACATGTTTGTCCAACATACCATACAATAGACGGTAAAATTCTTCAACAACTTCATTTACATTAGAATATGAATCTAGTTTAGACCAATCCTGCTCAAACAAAGATTTGTATAACAATTGACAATCTGCCCTGTAAAAGTTATAAGACTCACAAAAACTCTTTGGAAAATAGGTACGTTTGTCACAAACAAAATTACACAGATGAATGCATAATACTGAATGATAAGCATCTTTGTCTACCATTGGTACAGAAGAAGTAACTAATGATGTAAAATCGCCTTTGACAAACACAAGATCCAATATTACAATATTATTGACATACGTAACGTCAATGACGCTTGCAAAATTGTGAAACAGTTGTGCTTTACGCGTGCGTAATCCTTCAACTAAATGAAAACTTGATTCATTAAAATCACCAATTATGATGCAAGCGTCAGTGACTAAATATTGCTCTAATGCATCTAAAAACAATTCCAACTGATCAACTGATGTCCACCAAAATTGTGAAAATCAAAAAATTGGAGTATCGAGCCATCATCAAGTACCTGTATTTAAAAGGGTTAAGAGGTAAGCAGATAATACCTTTGGTGATCAATGTCCTTTGTATGCGACCGTCAAAAATTGGAATGCAAGCTTCAAAAGAGGTAAATTTTCCATTGAAGATGATGACCGATCGGGAAGGCCAGTTTCTGTGTCAGTACCCGAAAATATCGATGCAGTTCATGACATGATTTTATCAGACCGTCGAATTGGGCTAAAACGGATATCTGAAGCACTGAATATTTCATACGAACGCGTTCATCATATGGTTCACGTCAATTTGGACATGAGACAAATTGCTGCAAAATGGATCCCCAAATGTTTGAATGTTGACCAAAAGCGTGCAAGGGTAGAAGCATCACGTTGTAGACTTCTTAAACCGAATTGTTACTATGGATGAGACTTGGGTACATTTCTACGATCCAGAAACAAAGCAACAATTGATGGAATGGCGACACTCTGGTTCTCCAAGACCTAAGAAGTTTCGTGTCCAAAAATCTGCTGGAAAAGTTCTTGCTTCAGTTTTTTGGGATTGCCATGGAGTAATCATGATTGATTTTTTAATCAATCAATAACTGGAGATTACTATTCGACATTACTGACCACTCTCTAAAAGAGAAAAGACGCGGAAAGCTATCCAAAAGTGTTTTGTTTTTGCAGGACAACGCCCCTGCACACAAATCTCATGTTGCCATGCAAAAAATTCGTGATTTAGGGTTTGAATTATTAGAACACCCCCATTATTCACCCGATTTGGCTCCGTCCGACTATCACTTCTTTCCTCAACTGAAAAAAAGTTTAAAAGGTCGTAAATTTTCTTCCAACAAGGAGGTAATAGAAGCTGTGGAGGTCTGGTTAGCAGAGCAAGAAGAAAAATTTTTTTTTGAAAGGTCTAGAGACGTTGCACGTTCGCTGTAATAAATGTATTCAATTAAGAGGAGAATATATTGAGTAATAAAATATTTTGACATTGAAATTTTGTTTGGTTTTATAGTAGGCTAAGAATTTTTCAATATATCTTCGTATGTCCTATATGACATTTACATAAAATAAAACCAATTAACGGTATATGTTTAGCAATATCCCTAGTATCAAAGACCTTATCTGAGAATTTCTTACTAATCGCCAATAACACACCACCTCCTCTTTTACAATTTACAGAGATGTCAACTTTATCATTTTCTAATAAATATTTGTAATACGAACATAAATATCTAACCCACACTGCATTTTTGGAATCACACTCTTCACATTTCTTCATTCTAAACAGATCACAATTGCTACTTCAGTTTTTTTACAGTCTTTAACTGAATGCATTTCAGCACATAGGGGACAAATTGCGTTCCCCTTATAGGGACAGAAGTCTGGCGAATGGTTATAACCATTGCAGGTAAAGCACCTGCAAAGTTCTATAGCGTCAAATATAGTGCATCCATTGAAGCCAACTAAGTTGTGTCTTAAATCAAGAAGTTTCCTGTACAGAACAGCAGAAATAGTGCCCGACAAACATTGTTATTCTTTTTCACAGATTCTATGGTAATGACAATTCATTTTGAATTACTCTGAAATACTCAGGGTTTTGTAGTTTGAGATATTGAAATACTTCATAATTGCTACGTTTATCGCATAACCCTACTTATTCTCAGTTTAATGGACATAGATTTGACAGGCATACTTTTATAACTCTGAAAGAGTTTTTCGTCAACCCTCTTCATTAAGTTACTGCATTGTTTTTTATTTGAGCAACTGAGGAGAATGCTACCAACCTTTAGCGGTTTGACGTTTTTTATATTTATGTTTTCCGAATCGGGTTTATTTCTGTCAGAACATCCTTCTTAGTTTTATTAACACCTTGTTTAGGATGGACACTTGCAAATGGCCGACGATTTTGATATTCAGGTATATTGATACTTTCTGATATCGCTGTTACAACATTAGATGATAAGAAGTCTAAAGCTTCAGATTAAATTGACCATACTCCGACTTGGACAATAGAATTCACATCTTTCAATACATTTTCCATCATATGAGATTTGTTACGATAAAAATTTACGTTTACTAGCTTTTACTTTTCTAACATTAAAATTTTCCTGGATACGTGTTACTTTGCTTATTAGGGCTCTGCCTACTTTCACTGCGAGTTAAATACGACAAGGTCAACGTCTAAATCCAATTGCGTTCGTTGTACGTTCTTTCTCTTTGTCTTTGACTGGCCACGAGAACAGTCGTGTTTGTAAAAAAGAACTGCAAAATAAAATTCTAAACACGAGTGATGAATTAATCTGAAGTTGTTATAACCACCCGCCTGTTGTGAAATGTAAAGTACATTAGATATGTAATGAGAAATGAAGCGGAGTGTTGTTTAGAATGAAAGTTTGCAGGTGAGCTTACTGACATATACTTTACCACGTGGCGAATAGTTTGCGGCATTTGGTTTCTCTAATTATTACAGTTTCTTTGTCCGATCGTATTTTCTGAGATTACCTTGCTTGATGTATGTTTGGATTTGATTACGTCCAGAATTTTTGGGTTGTCTTCTAGAACCGTTACCGCCTTATGCTGTTGTAATTAGAAGGATTAGCCTCTTGACCCTTACTTGTACTCGAGGAAGTTTTTATTTTAAAATAAACCTATGCTGTTTAGAGGTGCCGGTTAGAATTCTGTCACGTAAGATAACGGGGACCAGCAATGTTGGGGTGTCTTGTCTTAATACCGGAAAGGGCTTTCATTCAATACTGTACCGCAGACCTAATTCGCCACCAGTGCGTTGCTTTACAGCTATTTTAGCGTGTGTATCCGAACAATTTAATTACCAGTACCAAACCGTTTCTTAACTATAACTGGGAACTATTAATGTCAAACGCTCCAAAGGACGTCTTAATGACTGATACGCGTATGTGATCATAGCTTAAGTAACTTATCTTAAGGTAATATGTTTATTGTTGAAGAACTTTATGTCGTTAGACGAATTACTTGTACTCAACGGTTTCTTATCCTTTTTGTTTGTATTGTTATCAAAGTAACCTTGACTACTTTGAAGAATTACGTTATAAGTCAAGATGGCTCTTATAAATAATTTACTCCTTGTTACATTTGGATCCACACGCTCTGTGTGCTTAGCTAGCGGGATAAGTTCGTCGATCAAGTAGGATTTTTTTTAAACAAAAAATAAAATATAAATGAATTGGTTACTTCCAGAGTCATCAGTAATTCGACGAAGTGTTCGGAGTTCTTCACAAAAGATTCAGTTCTTCCCACGTACGGTTGTAGAAACTTAGCCACGTAACGGGCCAGTTCATAAGTTGGAGATCCACATGTGCTGACAATTAGCCTTAGGGGGTTACCAAATTTGTAAATTTTTGGTAATCCGTATAGTCTAGGTGGTCTGGTCCCGGAAGGTAGCAGCTGATGATGTTGATCGACTGGTATAGCTGAATGTTTGATTGCGGCTCTCGTTTGTTTTTCAATTTTGTTGCTTGGATCTCTTTTTAACTTGGTGTAAAGTTGTGGATCCAGTAGCAATTTGATTTTCATTTTGTAGTTTTTGGTGTTCATGACTACTGTAGCGTTGCCTTTATCTGCGCGTGTCACCATAATTTCTTGATTGCTTCTGAGTTCTTTTAATGCAATTTCTTCTGCGCGAGTGATGTTCCTACGTGGAGCTTTGGAACGTTGTAAAATCCGGCAAGTCTCGTGGCGTATTTCCTCTGCTTCTTCAACTGGAAGCTTTCTGATGACACTTTCCACTTCTGCTATTATCTCTTCTGTGGGTATCTTGCTTGGAGCAATGGCGTAGTTCATCCCTTTTGACAAAATTAATATGCAGTCTTCGGTGAGTGGGTAGTCCGACAAGTTTACAACTGTTTTGTTTTCGTCCAATTTATAGCTGGTTTGCTGGTGCTTGGTACTTAATGAATGAAAATCTTGGAACAACAATCCAATATACCGAGGGGCAAAAAAGTTATGAACATTTTCATGTATGCGAAGAAGTGCTGAGTGCGCCCTCTACAATGTACATTAAAACTTTTATTAAGGGAAATATTACCAAAAAACTTTAAAAAAATTATAACTTTGACACCCTGTAACTTTTTTTGCATGCACATTTGTACTGAGGTAAGTTAGGTTCAATCGAATTATTTTTAGCCCCAGAATATGTAGTTTAATTTATAATCTACTTTTTTATTACACATAGTGAATTCCAAACAGTACAAATCATGAAATTTTTTTTTATTATTAATTACACCTTCGAGATTACTTAAGGATTAGTTATTGCTTGTTTTAAAACCAAAATACCACTCATTAGCGGCGGTGAAGGAGTTCTTGGTATATGTTAATATTAAAATATTTAAAATTCACCGCTATCAATAAGTGCAGTTATTTTGGTTTCAAACCAAGCAAAAACTAACCCCTAAATCATCTCTAAGGTATAATTAATAATCAAAAAGTTTTCCAGAATGTATATTCATTCTTTACCTCAAAATTTACAATAATAGATAAAAATATAAAATAATCGTAAAATTCAGTTTTTGGGTGTATTTTGTATTTCTTATTTCCACTAAAAAATGTTAATAGTAAAAAATAAAATAACAGAATACATAGAAAGGTAAGTATGGCAACAGCGGATTTTTGAGCATTATGTTAAAGGTCATGTACCATTAAGTAATACAAACGTGCAAAATTAATATCAAATAAATTATAAAAAAGCCATGAATATTTGCAAATTCACAAACATCATTTACATACACGTGTTTTACCTCCAGAGTTTACCATAAATTAAAAATAGAAGAAAGAAATTAAAACCAATGACAGAAACTCAAGAGAAAATGATATCGTTGCCAGCAAAAAAATTGACAATAAAATTGAAAATAATAACCTAAATTCTGAAGAATTAAAGTCACTAGAACTAAGAATGTCAAAAGAATTAGAATTACACGAGTTGAAATTAAAGAAAGAAAAACTTAAAATTGAAACTCAAGAAAGAAAAACCTGATTAATGAGTTGAAACTAAGAAATTGTTGAAAAATTGTTTGTAGGTAATTAAGGTGAGTTAAGTTTAAGTGTTTTAAGCCTGATATTTTTATCTCCAGTTAATTTTATCAGTCGGTTAACTTCTATAGAAACACGGCATTGACCCAATCAAATTTTTAGAAAGTCGCGTTTCTAAGATGATTAACCGACTGATAAAATTAACCGGAGATGAAAAAATCAGGCTTTATAATAAAATACCTATAAAATGTTTTCAACAATTATACTTTTATTAGTACTAATTCTTATTTAATATATATTATAACTTTTCTATTCAATTTGATCATTTTAACAAATTTAGCATTGCCTTGTAAAATATCTTTGTATAAATTCATTTCTAAATACAGTCCCTCTTAACTGGTTATTGACAGGTCTTCTTACGGGTTCTTCAATATTATCATCTTCCTCTTCTTCTGAATCATCTTCAAAGTCGTTATCAAATTACAATATGATATTGTATATTACTGCAGTGGCCACAATGCATATTTTTGCTGTGTCGAGGCTTATTTCCAGTTCCTTCCTAAGGCTTTTAAACATATTTTTCCACTGCCCAAAACAGCATTCTACTTTTACGCGGGTTGCCTTATGGGATGCATTATATCTTAGTTCTGCTGCAGTTATAGGACGTAGTAGAGGAGTAAGCAAATAAGTAGCACAGGCGTACCCGCTGTCACCTAATAATATTTCTCTCTTTCTATTTGTCTTAGTACAAAAACAATTAGTCCAAAGAATAAAAAATCTATATTTTTACTTACTTCAAAATCTTTCCTTATACGACTATTCGTAAATATACGGGAATCGTGTAGGCTACCACGCCATCGGGTGACTATACCCAGAATTTTGCAATTAGGGCCGTAAACGACTTGGATATTTAATGAATAAAACCCTTTCCGCTACCAGTACAGTCTAGGATTTTGACTGTTAGGGTTTTATGGGAACACTCAATGCACCCTACCACACCAGGAAAATTTTTGGGTGCATAAACATTGCGCTTTAACTCATTTATGTTTTCAGGAAATGCAATGAATTTGTAAACTTAAAAACTCAAAGGCCACCGTACTCCCCCGCTAGTGCTAATGAAATCGTAAAGGCATCGTGATGGTACGGCCGAATCGTGTCTTTTTGGTTGTTGGAATTGTGCGGTTCTTTTGAATGATATCATTGTGTAGGGAGGTTGTTTCTGACGTGGTTTTCTTTTGAGATTTTATTTCAATGCTGAAGCTTGGTTTAAGTCTGTCTATGGAAATTTTGTCTGTTCCAGAACACTTTTCCACTAAGAACCATTTGTCGTTACGGTTTCTTAATCGCATCGTTGCGGATGAAAACATGCGAACAAGTATGTAGATCTGGATAAAAAAAATTACTGTTGTATCTTTTCTTGTTGGGCATGTTTTCGAAGAAGTTTTTGCCAACGATTTTGAACTTTGGGAAAAGTAACGCTAATGGTAAGACATCTGTTTTTTTAATGTCCACATTTTGTGTCTCAAAGCATTTTAACAACGCTTTTAGAGTGCAATGCCATCGTTCTATTTTCCCATTTGATTGCGGGTGATAAGCGGTAGTTAGGAAATGTTTGATACCCAGAAGTTTGTTGAGAGTTTTAAATAAAGTCGATTCAAATTGACGACCACTGTCCGTTGTGATGCGATTCATGAGGCCATAGCGATCCAATTTTCTAAGAAAGTTGTTGCAACCGTCTCTGCAGTAATATCGGCGATTGGAATGGTTTCGATCCATCCTGAGAATCTATCGATTATTGTAAGCAGGTAACGAAAGTTGTTGCTAGTAGGTAAAGGACCTACGATATCCATGTTGATATGTTCAAAACGGTGCGAGGTAGTCACAAAATCTTTGAATGGAGATTTTTGTGTGGTAGATTTTGTTTATACCATTTAGGCCAGACTAGTAACTGTTTACTTTTTATTAATTGCGCTGTTTTGTGCGGTCCAGGTGTGCTAAACAGTGTATCTTGTCAAAAAATTTGACGTCCTAGTGATTTTGGCACGAACGGACGATTATGTTCATCGCAAAAAATTTGAGAACTGTTAGGTTGCAGTGCGAGTGATGAACAGAATGTATTTGAAATGATGCTTTGTAGTTCGACGTTGACGGATTGCTCTTGTTGGAAAATCAGTATCACTAAAATAATTTGATACAACTTCTATTCGAGATAGGAAGTCGGCGACTATATTGTCTTGACCGGAAACGTGTCTAATGTCCGTAGTAAATTGTGAAATAAATTGTAACTAAACGGTCGTTGCAAAATTTTGTCACTTTTTGTTTAAATGCGTATATAAGCGGTTTATGATCTGTTATGATCGTGAAAATGCAACCTTCAAGCATAAAAGAGAAATACTTCACGGCTAAATAAACCGCTTACAATTCACGATCGTAAGTACTGTAGTTTCTTTGAGCTTGATTTAGTTTTTGCGAAAAGAAACCGAGAGGTTGGTTATGGTTGTTAAGATTTGTTCGAGTACTGCGCCTACTGAGTGATCA
The DNA here is from genome assembly GCA_030710515.1 of Abscondita cerata. Classification (NCBI taxonomy): domain Eukaryota; kingdom Metazoa; phylum Arthropoda; class Insecta; order Coleoptera; family Lampyridae; genus Abscondita; species Abscondita cerata. The sequence continues at coordinate 141,288 of JALBCR010000717.1, forward strand.
GAAGCGTCAACCAAAAGCAGGAGTCTAACATTTTCATCATTTGATGGGTGGGCTAGTAACTCAGCATGTGTGAGTTCTTCCTTGCACTTATCGAAAGCTCGTATCTCGTTGTCGTTTCATTTTAATTCTGACTTTGTGTTATTGCACGCTTTTAACTTCTCAGTCAATAAAAATTGCGATTTCGCTGCATTGGGTAAAAACGACGATAAAAGTTTATCATACCGAGAAATCTACGCAATTGTTTTTGAGTATGTGGTACTACGATTTTATTAATAATTTCAACGCGGTCAGGTAATGGTTTAATGCCGTCACTATTTATTTCATAACCGAGGAATGCAATTGTTTGTACACCAAAAACGCATTTTGACATATTTAAACGGATGCCGTGGTCGTGTAATTTTGAAAAAATAGTTCGTAAATGCTCTTTATGTTGTTCTAACGAGCTCGACGCTATTAAAACGTCATCTAAGTAAGCGTAAACAAAGTCTAAATCGCGAAACACATTGTCTATAAAACGTTGAAACGTTTGAGCGGCGTTTCAAAGACCGAAAGTCATCACTAAAAATTCGAATAATCCGGACGTTGTTATAATAGCAGTCTTTTCAATGTCTTTGGGTTCGATACACAGTGGCGGCTTGTCCATAGGGTCAATTGGTCAATGACCTCCCAAAAATTTTGACAATATATAAAAAATATTAATTATTACGTGTTTTATTAAAATAGGTAATTTACTCGCAAAAGTCGCAAGTGGCAAGTATTATTAACTTAAAATTTATCGGCCGTCGTTCGTAATTCATCCTCCTTAACCTTGGGCTGGCGGTGCGAATTGTCCTCATTGAATTAGATCTACCCGGAAAAACTCGAAAAACGTGCAGCGCCCGAATAAACGCGAACGTCCGAAGCAATAATCAACTTTGGGTCATAAGCCGGCTTCGAATAGGGTGTACATCTACGCTCGATTTTTGATTCGATTTTCGCGTGTTTTAAATCAATTTAAGAATTTATATTGATATTTTTACTGTTGTTGTGTTGTTTTGTAAAAATACTATTTTTGGTTCGCGTGTGCATGCGCTATTATAGAAAATGTCGGTAGTGCAGAAAATTAAACAACTAAAAAGTGCTAACGAACTTAATTTTACAAAATTAGTTGAGTTCAAGGCAAATGGTCGTCCTTTGCCAGAACTAAGTTTACGACAAACTAGCAAAGACAAAAATAAAGATGTTCATCGAAACTTTCGCAAGGTAATGTACGATTTAGCTGACTGGATATGTGGTTGTGAAGTATCAAACGTATTTTACTGTTTTGTTTGTTTATTATTTTCTAAAGACTCGTCAGACTCGCTATGGTGCAAATCCGGTGTAAGCGATTTAAAACATTTAAAAGAGAAAATAAAAAAACATGCTTCGTCTGCAGAACACATGAAATGCTCGGTAAATTTTGCAACCGTAGGAAATGTTGATATTCGTACACAGCTAGACAATGCTTATAGAAAATCCCTTAGAAATTTTAATGAAAATGTTTCGAAAAATCGCTATATTTTGAACAAAATTGTAGATTGTATAAAATTTTGCGGTGCATTTGAGTTGGCACTACGTGGCCATGATGAAACGGCTTTATCTGATAATCCAGGAGTTTTTAGAGGACTTATTGATTTTGTAGTCGAGTTGGATCCGATTTTTAAGGAGCATATGGAGAAGGCAACCGTTTTAAAGGAACATCCAAATCGATTCAGAACGATCTACTTGACTCGATGCTGGCTGTAGTTCAGGAACAAATAAAGCAAGAAATTAAATTAGCTAAGTATGTTGCTGTGCAAGTGGACGAAACTACCGACAGTTCTACTAAAACCCAAGTGGTTTTTATAATTCGTTATATTTTGTCTGGCGTTGTACACGAACGGTTTGTAAAATTTGTAAATCCTTTAGGAACCACAGCTTCACACCTTACAGATGTAATTCTTCATGAATTAGAAAATCTTGACATTCATAAATTTCCAGAAAAATTAATTGGGCAAACTTACGATGGGGCGTCGACAATGAGCGGGAAATTAGGAGGCGTACAAAAAAAATTAAAGAACATTACCCTGCCGCGAATTTTATACATTGTTATGCCCACCAATTCAACTTAATTTTACAAAAAGCAGCAGGTAAAGATAAAAATGTTAAAGTTTTCTTTGCAAATTTACATGGTTTCTCAACATTCTTTAGTCGATCCCCAAAACGCACAGCGGTTCTGGATGAGTTTGTAAAAGCTCGCTTACCTAGAGCAGCTCCCACGAGGTGGTATTTTAATGTACGTTGTGTGGAAACTGTGTTTGTTTATAGTGCAGACATTCTGTTGTGTTTAGAAAAATAATCGAAATAGAAGAAGATTCAAAGACGATTAATCAAGCGATTGGTTTAAAAGGCTTTTTACAAAATGAAGATTTTATATTTTGGTTGAACTTCTTCCATCTTGTAATGCCCCATTGTGACATACTTTTTAATGAACTTCAAAAACGTAGTATAGACATTTTATCTGTAAAAATTATATCGACTCCTTTAAAAGTTCAATCCAAGCAGTTCGCGATAAAATTTTAAATGACCTATCCTCGGAGATGCCTACAATTTCGTCAAATACTACTAAGCGATCACGTAAAATGAAGATTCTAAGCGTCGAGTGGCTTTGGAAGTTTGCGACATAATCATTTCTGAAATGCACCATCGGTTTAGTTTCAGTGATCATTTAGTGATCAGCCAACTGTTTTATAGTGATCAGTTTGAAAATTACAAAAACAATTTTCCAGATAATATTTTAAATTTGGTTAAAAAGACTATCCTTCTATAAATTTCTTAAAACTAAAAACTGAGCTACAAGTTATTTATGATCGTCCTGATTTCCGCGGTAGTTCTGGGGCTGTTCCACTACTTCAACTTTTTACGAATAATAACTTGAGTGAAACGTTTTCTGAAACTGTCAATTTATTAACTTTACTGTGCACACTGCCAATGACAACTGTTGAAAGTGAGCGTTGTTTTTCGACCTTAAATAGAATAAAGACCTTCTTACGCAACACCATGGGGCAAGACAGATTATCCGCTTTAGCGATGTTGAGTATCGAGAAGTCATTTGTAAAAGGAATATGCGATTTTAACGAACGTGTTATTCAACACTTTTCCACTGCTAAAGAACGAAGAATGGACCTCCAGTTTAAGACCATTTAAAGCGGAATTTAAAGGTAAAATATTTATATTTTTTAAGTATGCCTATTTTTAAATTAATTTTGACCTCCCAGTATGATTGACCACGAGCCGCCACTGTAGATAGGAATTTGATTATATAGGGAGGAAAAAATAAGTTGAATAAAATTATTTAATTTTTAGAAAGAGAAATATGTTTTTGTTGTTAAAAAATTGTGATAATTGGTGATTTGTTTGATTGTTGAATGGACTAAAAAGGACGCCAGGGTTCAACGTTTTAAAAATTTTAAAAATAGTAGAACTAAATTAACTTTAAATGTTTAATTATAGGTTGGGATTTTTATGATTAATATGGGTGGGAGTGTCGTTTTGCAATTTCTAGTCGTTTTGGATCCAAACGTCTTGCTTTTGCGTGTTTGGGGGCCTGAGGTTTCTATAAAATGCGTCACGTTATGCTTCGTGGTACGTTCGAGTGACGGTGGTTTAGTTATCTGCGGGAATTCGGCTAACAGATTTGCGAACTGACAATTTCGGTCCACTGTATATAATGTAAATGAGTTATCCTTACTTGGCTGCACAGGAGTATTAAGCAAAGTATTACCATCCACTAATCTGCGTTGTTTTAAATCAACTAAAAGATTATGTTTGTGCAAAAAATCTGCTCCGATTATAGGTTTACTGATAGAGCCTAAATTAAACGGCCATACAAATGTTCGACGTAGTCCTAGATCTAAAAATGTAAGTTTTTCGCCGTAAATATTTATGATGGAACCGTTTTTTTATGTTTGAAGCAGGAAATACTGAGACTTCGGCTCCTGTATCGATGAGGTATTTAACGTGAGATCGTTTGTCGAAAATAAATAGGTGACTGAAACAATTTTCACCAATTTCATGAGTCGCGGTTTGAGTTGGTTTTATTCGTTTAAATGTTGTGTGTTTAACGTGCATGGAGACTTACATTTTTTCGCTTTATGACGGAAAGTAACGTGATACCAACATTGTCCATTTCGTTTTCTTGAGCTCGATTCGTCCGAACGGGACCGTCGATTAGAATGCGAAGTACTGCGAGAAAAACTATGAGAGCGTGTGTTTAATTCTTCTACTCGTCTTGATAACGCGTTCATTTGCTTTTCCAGACGTTCTAAAGCTTCGTTGGAATTGCTGACATTAGTATTAGTACTCTACTTATCTCTCGTGATGTGCATGTGTTCGTTTCCGTTGAATTTGTGTTGTTTTCCATTTCGAGAACTTCAATTAATTCGAGTCTTTAACACTTTTAGTCACCAATGTAAACTTAAAAACTCAAAGTTTATTAAAGATAATTCAAAATTAATGTGTAGAGCGATAAGTATATCGAACTCGTCCCGTCGAAAACACTATAATAACTGTTCTTCGCCGTTTCGAATAAAAATTTACTTTTCGTAAATTATTGTACGGGAAGCCACAAATTCTCTACGTCGACGAAGATACTCGTTGAACGATTTTACTAACGGAAGATTGGCTGACACCATGCAGATCACCTAACAATATTATATTTTATAATAATTTTTTGAGTAGAGTTTATGAGTTGTTTCTTGTATGTACATGTTGTTCTTACCAAGCTCATGTTGATACTTCCTTTGGCATAGAATCTGAGAGTAATCAGCACTTGTAATTCTAGACAAATATTCACTCCTCGATTGATTGTAGGTCTTATATCGTTTCTTATGAAATTGACTACATAAGGTGCCGTATCTTTTCTTAAACGATATCTTTTCTTAAATTCTGTTTCCGAAAATTTGCCTAAAGGGTCTTTGCGTTGATGGTACGCATAAATATTTTCCCGTACATCATCAATAACATTCATACCGTCATTTATTAATTCAATATCTCGCAAATCATTATTTATTTCTGCGATTTTTTATTAAACTGTCAAAACAATTAAAAATTTAAACATCGCTCGCCGTTGTTCAATAGTATATTGTATTACACGAGGAGAAAATCACAGTTTTGATGCGAATGTGTTAGCTGCGCGAGGGTGGTAGTCCGAGCGCTGATAATCACGAGCAATGAAACATGATTTTATTCTTAAGTAATACACTATACTTTTTTCACGACCAGTATGTAGTATCTGAGTTTTATCAAAATTTAATTTAAGATTTAACTGTCAGTTTAGCAAACTAAAAAAAATATAGCTGTGTTCATGACCACCAAACATTTTTTTATTCTCAATAATAAACAATAATTATCAAGTGTTGTTTTTTATTTGAAGTGTAGACGTCGTTTTGATATATTTTTAGATTAGATAAATAAATGTCGGTTTCAAATCAAAACGAGAAACCAATCAGCTTTTGCAACTACTTCAGTCAATTGGGGTATATATACCGTTACTTATAACGAAATGATTTTCTGCAGACGTTTAGATATGACAAATTTTCTCTAGTGGTTTATGACTGCGAAATGTAAAGTTTTCATAGTGGTCGTGGAAAAAATATTATTTAATAATAGCAACTAATGACGTTCTCTAATCGCTTAACAAAAAGAAAATCATAAACTAAAATTTAGTATATTACGTAACAAGAGACTAAAGTACTTTTTCTATTTTGGGTCGCTTACAGAGCTATAAAAGCACCCAAATGAGTTCTTTTATAAAAAATTGAGTTCTTTTATAGAAATAGAACAATTTTTATTCCAAATGGTGGTAACACTGATTTGATATTAAACGTCAAAGCTGTCGTTACGTTTGGCTTGCGTTAATTTAAATCGTAATTAATGTTCAGTAGATTTATTTATCTACTTATTTTTATTTCTACCCATTTTTTTAATTAAACGTATGATAAATGTACTAATTAAACTTAAACTAGCATACCAAAATTTAATGAAAATATTGCCACCCTAGCAATTATAATTCAAGATTCCCTAAATTTAAAACGTCGCAAAATTTTATTTTAAAATCAATCTGAAAAGCCCAAATAGAAAAATAGTATAAAGAATTCGTTTTAGAAGGCATTTTAGCAACTCGTACTCGTCTTATAAAATGCATCTTCTGAAACTAGTTCTTTAATATACTATTGTTAATACTGATGCCTTAGCGCACCGAGGACAAAAGATCGCCCAAGGAGTGAAGGCACTTAAGTCCTGTGTTTTATACACTCTTGTTTATTGTAAAGCGATTCTAATACCCTTGAGATTTAAAATGGTACTTCAATGTTTGAAAGGAAGGACTGAAGTTGCTACTTTAGTCGGGAACCGGACACTTCGCCGAATGGACATAACGTCGAATGGATATAACGCCAAAACTTGGACACAACGTGGAAACGAATTATTGGACTTATCGCCGAAACTGGATACAACGCCGAAATCACCTGCTGGGCACAATGCCGAAAATGGACACAACGTCGAAATCAGTAATTGGACATATCGTCGAATCTGGACACAACGTCGAAAAACAAAAACTGACGTGTTTTTCGTATTAAGAGAGATTAATCTTAAGTAGGGTATTCAAAAACACTCTTTTTTCATGTAAATTTGTTTTAATGAATGTAAATTGTTTTCATGTGATCGGGGGTAAACGATGTTGGTTGGTAGGTTACAGTTATAACAATTTTTTTCTTTAAAAAATTGTTTTAATCAATATCCGATCTACGTGGTGTTAGCTTTTGCTTTTCGACGTTGTGTCCACATTTCGACGATATGTCCAATTACTGATTTCGGCTTTGTGTCCATTTTCGGCAATGTGTCCAGCAGGTGATTTTGGCGTTGTGTCCAGTTTCGGCGATATGTCCAATAATTCATTTCGACGTTGTGTTCAACTTTCGGCGTTGTGTCCATTCGACGTAATGTCCATTCGGCGAAGTGTCCACGACTCCTTTAGTCCCTGAAGTGCATAAACAGTTTTAAAAATAAAAGTAGAACAAACATATTATAGTGTATGTATTGAAATTCTTACTTTATGTTATATTTTAATTAATAATAATTATATCAGAAAATGTAATAAGTAATTAATTAATTACCTAGTCAATTGACAGATACAAGTAAATTATTGTTCAGCATCAAAAGTATAATTACATATTACAATTTATAATTAAACTTGAGTAATTTTATATTTGTCAATAAAGTTAAAGATTTCTTAGAAATCTTACAATAAAATATATTTTCTGTGTAATGAAATAAAAAACATTTTTTTAATTAAAAACGTGTTTAGATGTTAAATGAATTGGTAATTTCAAAGCAACTGGTGACGAAACGCATGATTTCTTGAAACGAATGTGATCATTGCGTGACAAGTGAAGTGTTGACCAGCAATGTCAATACGGATTCGTTTTATGCTACATACTTTTTTTTTCTAATAAAAAAACGCAATAAAAATTGAATTAGAATGAAAATTAACATTACGACTCCATGTAATTAAATACAACATTTCACCGGTGTTTCAAAGTTCATCATTTTTAAATAACTACATTTTGTGACTAGAGGCTAAAAATTAAATAGAATTATGTAATACAAAATTATTTTAAAGTGTTTTGATTACGGTACCGTCTTCAATTAAGCAATTGTAGTAGCAAAGAGTTAAGAATTTGACAAACCTGGATTTAGATAGCTTGTCTGACCAGTACTAAGTGATGGCATCTGTCTAGGGTTACAGGTGAAAACTGTTCAAAGGTGCTAAATGCCGAAAATGACAGTATGAAAGTCTTATTAGATAAAGGAGGGGAAGAACCCAACAGTAGCGTCTGATCCAGAATGAACGGCTACAAACGGTGTCAAACCTAGAATAGGCGGCTGAATGAAAAACAGAATTAAGAGGTGTCAAAATAAAACAAATCTCCGGATGGAAATCCACATCTTAATAAAAACGAGCTCTTACACGCTTAAATTCGGAAAGAATTACAATAGACAGTTGAAATGTTTAAGGGTAGAAAAATAAGGATAAAAAGATAGTAAAGAAACTAAAGAAAATTAACGTAGAGATTTTAATAGTTTACGAAACTTCCAAAGAAAGGAAATGAGGCAGAGAATTTAGATAGAATATTACAATGTTAGGGCGGAATCAACAATGATACATTTAAAAGTGAAAATTCTCGTTAAAGATAAATATGCATAAAAAATAAAAACATGGCAACCAATTAAAGAAAGATTTAAAAAAATAAATCTTAGTATACACGTCCAAGAATTATGATATTACGCATGTATGGTTTTACAAGTGGTAGCCCTGTAATAGAACAGAAAAAGTTTATTGACACCCTAACAGGAGAAATAGAGAAACCTAAGACAACTGAAGAAGTAATAATTACAGCAGACTTAAATGTAAGTACTGGATTCAGAAAGGAAAGGAAAATGAAACATGGTGTGATTTAGTCAGGGCGTCTTGAATGATCAAAGAGAAAGGATAATTGAAATGTGTGAGCTGCACAATCTCAAAATAACAATGAGTTTAAAGAAATACACAAGTACACTCGATTACAAATTTTATAATCACAGTTAAAGATATACGAGTAAAAAAAGTGCAAAGTGTGGCAGTGACTTTAAGCTTTTGATAGCAAAAATAGAATTTAGATAGAAAAAAATAAAAACACAATGGAAGAGGGACAAATACTAAAAAGGTTAGCAAAGATGCGAGATTCAAACTACATTTGTTAGAAGATGAAACAATAAACGAATTATATCACACACGATTGGATAGTAAATTGTCACGAAGCGGCATTCGAATCACTAAGAGAAATAGATGAAACAACAGTAGATGGAAGTTCAGTGACACGATATCAGAAGCAATAAAAACAAAAAAAATACAACTTTAATGAAAATGGTTAAGTTCAATAAAGGAAGGACAGGTACTACCAGAAATATAGAAAAAAACACTAAAAGAAAAGAAGCACACATGCCCCACATAAACAAAAAAAATGGGAAAGATATAAAAAATCTTCCGTGACAACAAGAAGAATTCATACAAGACAATAAACATATAGATGAGAAAGTAATTACCGTAACTCAAAAAAGAAAAAGTCAACAAAGCAGTAAAATCAATTACGATTTGGAGGTATGTCTTTCAAAATTAATAAAGCAGAATAGAAACAAGCACTGATAATCTCAATATGCAAAATCGGAAATTAGGAAAAATGTGAGAACTATGGAGATATTAGTGTCTTAGCAACCATGGGTAGAATATATGGGAAAATAATACAAAACAAACTAAAAGTAAGCATATAATAAAAAAAAGAGTAGATCAAGTCGGATTCACAGCGGAAGGATCAACAATAGATCATATAAATACGTTACAACAACTGATAGAAAAGAAGAAGATTACAAATACAGCAATTCATCATGTCTTTGTAGTCTTAAATGAGACCTATGACACAATCCCAAGAAACAATGAAAGAAATTCCACAAAATCCGAGAAATGTATACTTAAAGAAAATAGAGAAGTTATAAACATTGATAAAATACAAACAAATTTCTTTGAAACAATTAAAAAGCCGCTTTATAGACGTTTCACGTCACCGACACTCTTTAAGATATTTCTTGAAGTTAACTCAAGAACTTGAAATAATAAGATATGACAGTATCTATAAGAAACAAACATCTATATACGCTTAACTTCGTAGACGATCAGGGTGTCATTACCCAGAATCAAGATAAAAGGGAAACTAACAGAGGAATACAAAAGTGTGGACCTGGAAATAAACTTTAATAAAGCAGCTAGCAACTAGGTACCGTCGGCGGATTGGTTTGATTCTAGCAGACGGGAAGAGATATTCTCGGTCCAATTTTAAAAGGTCTGTTCACACTGTGCTTTAGAGGGCACGTTAAACCCTTGGTCCCATTTACCATATTAAATCTTTTGGTAATTGTAACAATACATCACATTTTTAACCCGTTTGGCCATGGTGGAAGTGTAAGCCCTTGATCTATCGAGGTGATAAGCTCTCAACGATCATACAAAGTATTATGAATTATGACAAATAGGTCAAAAATTTCGATTATTAAGAAACAAAGTAAATGAAAGATAACAACAGTAAAAAATGAAATATTGGAAAAGATGTTATGGACTGAACCAAAAATAAGAAACGAAGAAATCAAACGGAGAATGAATATGAAAACAGATTAGACTGGTATAGATACGTCAAATAAAGTAACAAAGTAACAGATGGATAATTACAAATAACCGATTGGAGCCCTATAGGAAAAGAAAAAAAGGAGGACAAAGAAGATTGTGGAAGGAGGAAATGGATGAAGCGATGAAGAAAATATACATGAGTGATGGAAATGTAAAACGACAAAAAACCACAAAATATATAATATAAATCCATTGGTCATTTTGTCTATTTGTGTTTTATATAATTAGTATGAATTAATATTTTTAACAGTATTGAGCAAAAATCAGAAATTTGAAGACATGATCTGTCAATCAAAAATTGTTTTACGTTTTTTTCTTAAAAACAATGTTAAAATTAAAAAGAAGAGATCGATGATTAATAACTTCATACCCAGCCAAGATTCAATAAGGTTTTTTAATATTATATGAATAATTTTGTTTTTTTTGTAAAATTATGCATATGAAGAGAGCAAACCATGTCATTCTGATTTTCTACGGATAGTTCCTTTTGTAAAAGTCTGCATTAAAGTAATTTTTTTATTGTTCTGTGCTTGGTGTTGATAAATTGTATTTCTTTATTTCCAAATTTTTTTTTGGAAATGTTTAGTTTGCCAGTACATGATCGTTTGTTGCAAATCCAATGTTAAAACTCACTTGTTGTCAATTTTTTTTCTTTTTAGATGTTTTGCAAAAATTTTAGTAAACCATTTATACATATGTGCCAACAAACTAATTGGCTTATAATTCTGTAGGTCTGATATGACTTTTTTCTTTTGTAGAAGAAACGTCACCGTGTTATTCTATTTGATCGCGGTTTTATTATTTTCGAAACGCTACTACTCCTAACAATTTCTCACCATCTATACACTGAACACGGTACATTCATAAAACGTTTCTAAATGCTGTATTAGGATTACAAATAAAACATTTTTAAAAACATCTGAGACACATTACTTGTACATTTCTTTCGAAAGCGAATAAATGGTAATGTCTAATAAACGTTTCAATTGATATGTTACATAAAGTATAAAACAAACACGTTTCAATGTCATTGTTTTATATATGTATCCAAAAATGCATCTCTGTGATGTATTTTTTTGAATGTGATATCGTATAACATTTTAGAAACGTTAAAAATGTGATTTTCGTTTGAAACAATATAGTTATGTTTTAGAGTTAATGTTACAGAGTTGTGTTTAGTGGTGTTGTATCAGAAATCTTACCACTTGAAACATATCGTAGGAAACTCACTTTGCAATATAAATATTTTAGATATGTCTCCATAAGTACGTTCCTGTCATGTACACTCATGAAATTTAAAACTTGGACACCACAATTTCTGTAAACAAAAGTTTGCACATTGTGAAGCGGGCTTAAGGGTATCATTTACAATTCTAACAGCAGGTAGTCTCAGCAGGGGTTATCTTATAGAAGGACTGTAGAATGAATCATTACACTAAGCACGTTTTAGTAAATAGGTAATTTACGTTGCTTACTTAATTTTTTCTTTAAAGAATATATTTGAAGGTATCGCTAATTAAACACCATAGCTCGATTAATTATCGAATCAAAATTTTGTTTAGGAAATGTTTACAAAATAAAATTAGAAATAATTTTGATTTAAAAACGTCTACAAGCAATAACTTTTAAATTAAATCAAAAACTAAACATGGTTATTTGGGTTGACTGATTATTACTTATTTTTAAATAAATCTAACCTACTAATTATTGTAAGTTATTAAAAAAAATCATTAAACTCTCTATTCATAATATTTAGTCCTTACAAAATGTATATTTTATGACGTTTCATTTTTTTCTGTAGTTAATATAAAAGTGAAAATAAAAACTAAGGCAATTCTTATTGTCAACGTATATATTTAGTTTTTGACAAGAATTTATTACATAATTATAATTAAGATACCAAGTTATAGTTTAAAATTAAATGAAAACTTTTTTTTAAATAAAGGTATTACTATATAAATAAATATAAGAAATCAATAATGGGTGTGACCTCCATTATTATTGATACATTCTTGGAGGCGTCTGCTCATTGACGCTATCAAGGTATCAATATAATTAATATTAATCGTTTCCCATGCGGTATCAATGGCTGCAATTAGTGCATTACGGTTTACTGGTATAAAATTTGGCCCTTGTTGTCTTCGGATAACAGCAAGTATTCGAGCCCAAACATTTTCGATAATGTTAAAATCTGGGCTTTTTGCTGGCCAGGGTAACAGCTCCAAGTTATTTGCTTGTATCCAGTTGCGCACAACCTGCGAAGTATAGGGTCATCATATCCCGATAGTTAATTATCGAATGTTCCAAGAAAATATGTGTAAATAGTAAATGGAATCTACTAACGTAACGTTAAGTCGTTAATTATAGTTACATAACTCTCCTTTCATAAGATATAGTTCATATTAATATGCTTATTGTAAAGCTTCGTACACACCTGAACAACAAACCGAGGAACAAACAGAACAACGAACCGAACGGCAATCGGAACATTAATTTGGACGGTGCTACGTACGAATTTTAGAACAGATTCGCAAGTCCTGATTGTTCCACGAACGGTTTGCGGCGTTCCCGCAATTTGTCGGTTTTTTCTCCGACATCAAAGAAAATGCGCGCGAATGCGTTTGCAGGTTTGGACGAATCTAAACAAAACGGCGAACAAACTTATGCGGGAGAATTAAATTATTTATTTTTGTCCTCCCTTTTGTGGGTTTGTTGTGTTTTAGGTAATATTATGGAGTTGACAGAAGAAAAATGTTTTAAATTAATCAGTGTTTAAGAATGCAAGAAAAAAATGATGTCCCTATTAGCATCATTTGGGCGGGAAATTTCCAAAATAAAAAAAAGCGAAGTAAATTATAATTTTTACTCTTCTTTGTGCGTAAAAATTTGGTTGGCACTATCTTCTTGTTTTCCGCAATTTTCTCTTCTCAATAATAAATATATATGAACTGAAAACTACTGAAAATAATTATGGGAACAGCACAAACGTTCCGTTTGTTGTTCGGATTGTGGAAATCATAAAAGATCGTTTGTCGTTCTGTTTGACTTTCGGTTCGTTGTTATGTTTGTTGCTCGGTTTGTTGTTCAGGTGTGTACGAAGCTTTACAACTTAAGCAACAATTTTTGGCGAATAAAGATTAGTTTGTGATGTAATATTAGAAACACAAATTTATATCATATCAAATTTATGACAACTTAAAACCAAGAACGTGTATGTTATTGCTAAGAAATTATTAAGGAAAAAGCGCAATTGCAGTGTAAATATTTATAATTAGATATTTTCGAAAGTTTATAAGTCCTCTATTGTAATCTTAATACTTAAAAGAAAATCCTGTCCATTAGCATTATAAGGAAATGGCTTTTACTTTATGAATAAGTTTCAATAACAATAGAATATCCTTGCTTGTTTAATTTACTTCCTTTGAGTCATATTGCTCTAAGGGTTGTTACATTGGTCATTAGAAGTATGTAATAAATAAACAATTACCTACTGTTTGAGAAGGGGTAGTGTGAACCAATAAATAAAGTAAGAAATGTAAATTCCATTTTAGTTTAAAATTTCAAGTGTTGTGAAAATGCCACCTCATCTCGGTGCTGATTTGAAAGCGCGGATTGTTTCGGAATTAGCGGCGGGCCGTAGCGTGGTAGACCTAAAGTATCTACACGTGCTCAAGATCTCAAGTTGTTTCATTACGTAACAGAACAACCATTTGCTACATACTCCAGGGCTATAGCAGATACACATTTTCCCGGATGCCGTATAACTGCACAAAAAAGATTAAAGGAGATGGGAATAAAGAAGTATAATGCTGCTGCGAAAGAAGTTCTCAGTGACGAAAATATGAGACGTCGTCTGGAATTTGCAAGGCGATATGTGAACGAACCTTTGGAATTTTGGAATCGAGTGATTTTTAGCGACGAAAAAACGTTCAATAGCCGCAACGATGGACCACTAAAAGTTTTTAGAATGGAAGGAACTCGTTACGAAAATAATCACATATGTCCTAAAAAACGAAGTGGTTATTTTTCTGTGAATGTGTGGGGTTGGGTTAGCGCGGGGTCCAGGAGTTTGTTGGGCTATCGATGGACGTCTTGATTTTGCTGCGTATTTAGATATTTTGGAAACTATTATGAAACCTTCAGTCGAAGTGTTTTATCCAGACGAAGATTATATTTTACAACAAGTAAGTATTCTTATTTCACTATTTCACTAACTTGGAGCTGTTACCCTGGCCAGCAAAAAACCCAGATTTTAACATTATCGAAAATGTTTGGGCTCGAATACTTGCTGTTATCCGAAGACAACAAGGGCCAAATTTTGTACCAGTAAACCGTAATGCACTAATTGCAGCCATTGATACCGCATGGGAAACGATTAATATTAATTATATTGATATCTTGATAGCGTCAATGAGCAGACGCCTCCAAGAATGTATCAATAATAATGGAGGTCACACCCATTATTGATTTCTTATATTTATTTATATAGTAATACCTTTATTTAAAAAAAAGTTTTCATTTAATTTTAAACTATAACTTGGTATCTTAATTATAATTATGTAATAAATTCTTGTCAAAAACTAAATATATACGTTGACAATAAGAATTGCCTTAGTTTTTATTTTCACTTTTATATTAACTACAGAAAAAAATGAAACGTCATAAAATATACATTTTGTAAGGACTAAATATTATGAATAGAGAGTTTAATGATTTTTTTTAATAACTTACAATAATTAGTAGGTTAGATTTATTTAAAAATAAGTAATAATCAGTCAACCCAAATAACCATGTTTAGTTTTTGATTTAATTTAAAAGTTATTGCTTGTAGACGTTTTTTAAATCAAAATTATTTCTAATTTTATTTTGTAAACATTTCTTAAACAAAATTTTGATTCGATAATTAATCGAGCTATGGTGTTTAATTAGCGATACCTTCAAATATATTCTTTAAAGAAAAAATTAAGTAAGCAACGTAAATTACCTATTTTCTAAAACGTGCTTAGTGTAATGATTCATTCTACAGTCCTTCTATAAGATAACCCCTGCTGAGACTACCTGCTGTTAGAATTGTAAATTATACCCTTTATCTTTTTTATTGTTGTTGTTGCTTTTATTGTTATGTTAAGAAAAAACCGATTCTTTTGTTAATATAAATAGACAAATAAATTGAAATTGAATGAAATTGTCTTACCTATTTTTAAAGACAGATTCTTCTGCGTTTTTTTGATAAGTGATGATTCTTCTCCATTTTATCTCTCGAAAATATTTGCCAACTACTATGAAAAACAATAATTTACAGAATAATGACATTTGTAGAGTAAATCTAAAATCGTTTGAATCCAGAGCCAACTGAGCTTAGATCTAAATTAAAAATGATTAATTTTACTAAAACGGCCCAAGCGTTTTTTTTTCCTTTTTGCGTTTAAAACTATTAAAATATATAAGTATACAAATTTTTACCAAAAAATTTTCGGTTAAAATTAATTGAAGCCACGTGTATCCTATCAGCAAAACTGCAATATGCAGAAAACAAAGAAAGCGTTGATACAAACTCGATGCCGACGAGAGCGATAACACTGATAAAGGTAATTTTATACGAGACGGATTGTAACCTTTACTATTGTGTATTGATCAATTTTGGTATACGTTATGCGTAACTTAAAAATCGTAAATTGTTGTAATTCACAAATGATGTAGGCATCTTCTGTATAAAAGCAGGTGCGGATAAGAGAGGCAGCGTTATCATTTCCTTATTGTTGTAGAAGATCTTACCATTGATTATAAAACTAATCATCGATTATAGAAATATAAAAATTATGCAAATTTTTATCAACATCGACTAAAAAAACTTTCATGGAGCCTGAAAAATTTGCATCGGCACTATACATGTGTTTTCAAAATTTACAACGGGTGAGGCGGCTCTCTGCTATGATAAAAGGGGTGTTTAAAAACTGGGCTAGATAAGATTTGGAATCCTTTTTGACATTTGGTAAAATTCAAGGCATCTGAGGAAACAGGCTATATCACGTTTTAATGCAGATTTCCACACTACCTTGAGTTATTTGCTGTACTTTTCCTGTACACTGTAAAAATAATTAAATCAATTTAATGCACGACTTGTTCAGTCCAGTTTCTCATTTGAACACTCGTTATAGGCAACTTTAGTATCTTATCTGTGTATTGAATGTAGTAAATCTATTGTTAAATAGGTGTACTTAACGGAAATATGGAGTCATAATTTAATTTCAGTTGCATCGAAAGTCAACTTTGTTTGAAGGAATGCTGAAGTGGTGGTTTTGACAAGCGTCCTTTCCGCGGAAAATTCACACCAGCTAATCGTGTTTAATTTAGATTTTGTAAATATATATTTAGATATGTGCTTAGTGCCAAAGTTTCAGTGTAGGTATTAAAATGTGTATTCCTTAATATCATTATTACTATTTACTTATACTTTATTACTTATTATTATTTATGATGTATCACTTATTAGTATTGTTATTATTAGTTTTTACTGTCAATAAAGTCATAGTGATACATTTTGATTAATAGCACATTTCAAATCTTATCTCATGGTATAGTTCGCGCCAAATACATATGATAGAATTGTTCACTCTGTGACCTGTGGCTTTATATCCAACATTTGAAATCTTGTCATTTTAAACATTTCTTCTATATTTTAATTTCGCCATAGCGTTTCACGCGAAACACATTAAAATATTAATTGTAACGTCAATTTATTATTTCTGGTATGTTTTATGTGAAAGCTTTAATTGTGATATATATCCAACATTTCCAATATTGCTATCTGAAACGTTTATAAAGAAACATATTTTCTACATTTCAATTTATTATACTCTGGTATGTTTCATGTGAAACATATATGAAACATTCAGTTGTGACATACATCCAACATTTTTAAAACTTGGCATATGAAACATTCCTTCTATATCCCAATTTAATGTCTCGTGAAACATATACGAGACGTTTACTTGTAACATATATCCACCATTTTAAATATTGGCATATGAAACATTTATAACGACACATTTCTAGTACATATCAATCGATCATTCACTGATATGTTTCAAGAAACATGTTGTTACAGTTTTATTATTCGAATGTAGGACATATGTCGAGAACCGTCTTAAAACGTGTGTCGCGACTAATATGTTACGACGAAAGTCGTATTTGGCGACAATTTTGCTAATTTTCTATTGATGGAAAATAAAATTTGACTAAGATTTCTAGACGAACAGCGAAAATCTTCTTTTTCTTTTCATACCTGCGGGTGATTTGGCGTACTTCTTTTCCACAAAAATTATTAATGTGTGATTCAAGATTTCCAATTCAAATTGGTGTTGAAGTTTAAATCCGGCTAAATTCACTGTGAGTACACTTTGCTTTCTTTTCTTTCCTGGTTGTATTAATTCTAATTGCTACGTATGCTTTTAGCACGTTGCGTTGACCTTATGTTCTCGTTGTGTGTTATACCTGGATAACTCTTGAGGGTGCTGAAGTGGCGCATTAAGATCCTTCCCTATCAATAAAAGACTACACCACGGTTGCGCATTAGTTAAGCTGTAGAAAACCGGTAGGTACCACGTCTATAGGGGTTGGTTATGCTTCATAATTTTTTCGAGGGAAACTATCACCTTCCGTTCGTCTTTGCACACCTCCCTTAAGAAGAATCCTGGGATTATCTAACTTCCGAAACTGTCGATACCGTCGCTAGCAGAAAACCTTCATTCTCGGAATTGCATCCTACCGATTACAATTAAGTTTTAGTATTTAAGCAACTTATTCAATGATAATACGTATAAAGCTCTAGTACATATGACATAGAACCGCTTGATCTCTAATATTAAAATAAATTTTTATTCGGTGTACGCTCCACAACCAAACGTTTTTTTTACCAGCTCAATACAAGCTCAACCGCTTTACTTAGAGCGTATGACGCAAAAACAAAAGGCTTTTGGGTTTGCGGGAGGTACTTAGCTCTTTTAATCCTAGTTTAAGTTAGTTTAAATTGCCGTGTGTAAGTGATATGTGTACGCAGAGCTTTCTTAGTAGCCAATCCTCAATTGAAGTAATGACTTTAACTCGGGTGTAACTAAAGCTTACCTAAAATCCGACACATTAATTGCAAACCTTATTTATTGTTAAGCGAGGTTGCTGCTAACGCCCGTAACTATATGCGACAGTCTCTCTATTACTGTCACATTCTCTTAGTATTTTAAGATTTGTTTGTTGTATTGAATTGTTTGTCTTTTTCTCTGGTTTGTGTTCGATTTAGCGTATTAGATTTTAAGTAAAACCTGTTGATCTCCTGTTGGTCGGTTTTATTTCTTTCTTTTACCCAGCAGGTGGCGCCTTGTTAAACAGCAGTATAATTTTTTAGAATCCTTTAAGGACCCCCAATTTTACTACAAAGTCGGACGCTGACGATCTAACTACTATAAATACTTTATCCTCCACGAACTTAGTGCGCTACATCGAGCCGAATTTCCTTTAGTTGTTTCTTTTAGGTTGTTCTGCTAGAGCCGTCGCTTCTTTTTGTTATTTGTAAACCACAACCGTTACAATGTATAAAACGTTTTGATGTAACGTTTCTGTGTTGTTTTAAATCTAGGTTTCTGATCTATGATATGTGTATGAAACGTTTCTGTCGCTGTTTTAGAGATGTTACAGATATACGTTTATAAGACGTTTTTTTGCATTGTTGGTAATTTTATAGGTTTTATTACGATTTGTTTCTCTCCAGAGGCTTTGTTGTTTGTACTTCTATGAGAATGTATTTATCTTCTTCCATAGTTATTTTTGGTATACTACATTCGGAACTCTGGCTGACTATTTATTTAGTCTGTAGTATTTGTGTTGGGTTGATATTGGTTGTTGCTTTTGTATAGGTAGTTCTTTATATAATGTTTCTGTTATTTGAATTAATCTCTTGGTGTTTGTTGTTCTTTTTCGTCTTTAAGTTTTAAAATATCTTTTACTGTCTGTTAGCTTGGTTCTAAGCACTTTCATATATACTTTTTCTCTAATGTTTCTTTAATTTTCTGTGTATTGTACCTTCTTGAGTTTTTTGTATATTTGTTTAAAGATCATCTTTATTATTTTCTGTTCGGTAAATCTTTTGGGAGTTTCTCGTTTTTTTTTTAACTTTTTTGTTATGCTACCTGATCTGTTGTAGTTATTTTATAAATTTATTTATTTTGATCTTGCTTGGTGTTTTTCCGAAGCTTTGCGATAGACAGGGCACACACAGGGGCATTCGTACAATTTTTAGTTGTGAATTAGAATTCGTATATTAAATAGTCAATGTTCAATAGTAGTGATGAAAATAAATGAAATCAGAGCAACAATTACTTCAATTGATAGAAATTACTTCATTATCCCATTTTATCATTCACCCATAATTATCACTAGAAGGTTAACTTGGGAGTTACATTAAATTTTCCTTAAAATTTTTGATAATAAGGAAAGTTGGATGAACGACAATAATTTAGGGATCAATTTATAGATTACAAATATTCTTTCTTGTTTTTCGGTACCTCTCGTTTTATTAGCTTTCTGTTTCTAACCTTTTTCCTTTACATTTACGTTTACAGAATGTCTCCGGATCGACTCCAAAAGAAGAAAAAATTTCTTATTATGTTTTCTCAGGAAATTTCACTTTTAATGATTGGCCCTGCTTGTTTTCAAAACCCAAAAACAGAGATTACTTTTTATGTAACTCAAATTGTTCTCCAGATATAATTTTTATTTCAAAATTAGAACTTTTATGACTTTTTACCGTTATTTGTTAAAAAATAATTTAAGCTTAATTTGAATATTTGAAAATATTATTTCGAGAAACATTTGACTTAAACAGAATAAAATTTTCTGAGAAATTAAAAATAAAAATTTTTCCTCTTTTAAAGTCGATCCGTGGTCATACTGTTTGTGTAAGTTGTGTGTACATTTAATAACAAGAATGAAAATGCAAATATTTACGATTTCTTGTTGTTGCCTACATACGATTTAATTATCAATTAATATTTTTTCTCAACTCCGTAATAATTAAAATTAGTACATATAAGTACTTAAGTTTACCTTGATGAAAGTGCATTCATTCAAATCATTATTGTTAGCATATACTATCTACTTACATTTGATGTACTTACCTAACATGTTAAAGATTGTAATTTTTGTGCAACTTTTCAGTTAATTAATGGAGTTTCGGTTCGTAAGTACAATTTAATATTTGGTAATTTTATTATACTATACAATTTTGTGTTCCAATTTTTTATAGGATGTTAGACATTTTTGTTTTGATAATTAAGTTAATATGTTTTTTAGTATTGCATACTTCCAAGCCCATGACTTTCACATTAGTCGAAAAATAAAACTTGATTGTTTTGAATTTCGTTCTTAAATAGTCGATACTTATCTTTCTTAAAGTAAATTATTTGTTTGAATACGTTTTACGTGTACCCAATATGTACCTACATAACATCTTGTCAGTTACTCAAAATTGACTTCACTTGAAATGAATGGGTTACAACTCAAAAATGGAATACGAATATAGACGGATTTGGAACGATTTATTTGCAATACATTGAAACTGTAGCAAAACTTTATATTAATATATATTATTATATAATAGAATAAATGCTTCTGATTAACAAATTGCGTGAAATGCGTACAATGCTGCGTAATATTTTAAAACTAGGTAGTTTATTTATAAGAAATTACATCATTTTATTTTAGCTTTGTTTGTAGTTACTTCATTCATATAGACGTTATTTGAAATTTTTGTAATAGTTCATAACATGTGAAAATTATGCTCAGTTGTGTTTCGCAACTTCATGTACATAAGTTTTATTTTAATTGATTTATTTTAGAGAAAATCCTTTTAAACAACAAGTATACCGGTGATCCAGTTTAGTGTTAACGGCTCTCTATTATTTTTTATTTTAAAGAAAAAGTTCTACAAAACATGGCAATATACCTAAATCAATATTATATTGTCGTATGCCTAAGTGACGGTAATAATTTTTTTTTCAAATGACACCGTAAGTACATATTTTTGAATTCTTGTAAGGCATATTTTTCTTCATACAACAATGTAAAATAATTATAAAAAATAGCACACATCTTATCTGACTATTGAATGAGCCATAAAAGCAATTCTTACAATGTATTATTATATTAACAATTTATGCAATATAATATTATACACAAAAATAAAACTGATTTCAAATATATTTCGATTCCATTTACCCAGAATATAATAAGTTATATAAAAATTTAAGTGATCTCTTAAATTGTAAAATCATATTTAAATCATCTAATAATTTATCACAATTTTTTTCTAATACATTAATTAATAACAAAAAATTATTTCAAAATAGTGGTATATACAAAAATATGTTATTGTGGTAAATTTTATGATGGTAAAACTATTAGAAAATTTGATATACCTTTAACAAAACATTTACGTTACATTCATAATCCTAAGAAATACTTTCTTAATTATAATTCAATTAAATCAATTTTGCTGAACACGTTATACTTAATGGGCACTCTTTTTCCAGTAGTTCTTTAATACACCCATTATTAATAAATAAATGTAATTAAAAAAATTTTAGATTCACTTGAAACTATTTATATTAAATCTTCAGATAAAAGAATGATCAAAGAAATTTTAATGATTTATTTCTTAAATATTAATTTTGCCAAAATAAATAATGATATGGAAAATCACATGTGTGCATTCTATATCTTTATTAAAAAGTATTAACAGAATATTTTTTAATTACTAGGAAAATGAAAGAACTCACGAAATTTCCAGTCTTATCTTTTGAGACATTATGTAGCTACATGAAGGTAATACTATTTTGCGCTTGTTTATATGTTGGAATAGTCATCGTTTACAGTTAAAACACGTAAAATGTTTATCCGGTTACTATAGTGGCTCCCAAGCGAAAAATGAATAATTTTGTTTTTTTCAAATGTAAAAACGCAGAAATTCAAATTATGAAATTATTAAACGGGCGAAGAGTAAATTGGAATTTTCGTAAAGTTTATAGGAGGAAGCTTTGTAATATACAACAATTACAAGTACATTTTTACAAACAAGTCAGGTCCTAAAGTAGCAAATAATTTTTGTTCTATGTAATTATTGTCTAAAGTTCGATCACGATAGCAATAGAATGACGTCACGCAGCAGTTTGTTACAAGGTTGTCATGTTTGTATATAACTTTGCTTTTCTACCTGCACTTCTAAGCATATTGTAACATGGTGAAGTTTTGCCAACATAACATAAATATAAAGTGATTTTAATTGACATTATCGTAACAGCAAATTTTTAATGTTACATTGGCTGAAATAAATTATTGAGTTTGACGTCATCCTATCTTTAAGCAGACTTTAGTAGTAAAATCCTGATACAGGTTAATTTTTAGTCGTAAAATTTTACTCTTGATGACGTGTGATACGGCGTTTTAGAGAGTTGTTAAATTCTCTATATATCAAACTACGATTTATTAATTTTTGAAAATTTGTTATTAGAAAAATATTTTTCTGAATAAATAATCATCGAAGTTGATGATGTCAACAGCATTAACCTTGATGATTATTTTAAATTTTGTGACCCACACGATTTTTTAATTTACTTTTTGTCTTGATAAAGCCCTCACAGGTTTGGGTAAAACGTCAGCCATACATGTAATTTTAAACCGTTACTTTTAACTCTACCTCTACATTGAAGAATAACTACTTTAAATCATAAACTCAACAATTGGGGGAAAAATACTCTCAACTTTAGATTTTAAGTTTTTTTAAATAGTAGCTACGACACACGACTTTGTCAGCGCGGATTTCCGTTACAACGGTAGATACTCTAAATTCTTCCCTGAGAAGTATCTTACATATACAACTGTGCTAGTTCCAGGGGTTTAACCGTTAAATCATAACAGACAATAAAGGTAGCTAGATGCACAATTGCAAGCTTCTCAAGTATGCCTGATGAATCGTTTTGTACAAGCAAACTGTAAGGTATGTGCGAAAGTTTTGGACAAGCATTTGAATTGCACAAGTCGCTTTATGATTGATTGAATTAGAATCATGCAAGCTTGGACAAGCGGTGTTTGCGATGTGTCGGTTTGTACAAACAGGCGTCAGTCCGTGTTTAAGCTAGGAGTTATCATGATGTCTAGCGATCTGAAGAAAAGCAATTAAAAACTACTAGAAGAGTTTATTCGTGAATACCAATATCCGTGTCTTTGAGGAATTAAATCCAGAATATCATGATAGGACAAAGAAAGATGCAGCATACAAAATATCACTTAATAAGTGTAGATTAATTGATAATCAAGAGAGAGAGTAAAAAGGTTGATGCATCTCGTCGTTCTAACATTGACACAAATTACGAGCCCAGACAAGGTAAAAGATGTTCTCAGTCAATTAATACGAGAGTAAGATCTTTTTTTCAGTAACCAGTTTTTACACCACGTTTTTGTTCTCGCCACAAAGTGAAGCTTGCTTAAGCTTACATGCACCGGGTGACGGCGAAGCGAAATTTTACCTGCTTGTACAAAAAGATTGATCAAGCATGCTTGACAATCTTGCAGCAGTGTGTGTAGTCACCTTAAGCTTGACAAGCAAGTATAATCAATCCATTTGTACAAGCGATTGATCTGGTATGTATGAAAGTTTTGCACAAGCATTTGAACTGTACAAGCCGCTTGATGATTGATTAATTGAATTATGCAAGCTTGAACAAACCGCATTTGCGTATTGGTACATGTGTAGGGCGTGTCGGTTGTACAAACAACCTAGCGATTTAAAAAAAAATCGATAATTACTGGAAGAGTTGATTCATGAATACCAAAATCATTCGCCTAATTAAATGATGAGAATATCATGAAAAAGCGCAGAAAGATCTTACTTAATAAGATCTTGATTAATTGATAGTCAAGCCGATAAGGATGACGTTATTAAGAAGAAGAAGAAGAAGTTTTTTGGTCTTTCTAAGATAATTATGCCAATTATGTGGATATACAGTATCCGCCAAAAATAAACAGTACCGAAAATAAAAATAAAAACGAAAATAATGCTCTACCAAAAAACTTTTTCTTCCGTTTTTAGAACCATTTTTAAATCAAATTTAACTGCGGCGTACTATTAATATATCAACTAATGACAATTAAGTCAAATATGACAAATTCATATTACATTAGCAACTCCACAGCACTTTCTGTTTCGGTACTGTTTATTTTGGCGGATACCGTATTCTCAATTCACTCATACCCTGTAATTATAACTCAAACTTAAGACGAGCTTAAGCTAAGACTTGAACAAATAATAGAAAATAATTGTGACTAAGAAATATACAGTAGCATACAAAAAATATTTGGTTTGTAAATCAGTACGATTGTTTCGTATAACGATATTGCGAATAATAATCAATTGCCTATTACAGTGAACTGTTGGCATTTCTTAGTTATACTATTATTTACGTGTTTTCTATACACGAGATGTCATTAAGACACATATTTCACTTAATAATTGTGACGTTTTCCATAATATTTTGAGATTTCTAGTTTTAAGAAGATCTTAGACAAAATTCAGGACTACAAAAAAATAAAAAATCATATTGTGATGACGTCCAAAATAGTCTCAAAATTCTAAGAACATGCAATTACTTGTT
Organism: Abscondita cerata; assembly: GCA_030710515.1. Lineage (NCBI taxonomy): Eukaryota > Metazoa > Arthropoda > Insecta > Coleoptera > Lampyridae > Abscondita > Abscondita cerata. The sequence continues at coordinate 166,260 of JALBCR010000717.1, forward strand.
ATCTGAAAAAATTTAGCAAAAGTATCAACATTTATTCAAATTCACAGAACACTCTTTTGTTGACTTGACGTCACAACCTTTATTGTCTAAATAGCGTCAGGTACTGTATAGTGATTTTCATTTATATTTACTATTTAAATATATGTGTAGTTTGGAAGTTCGCTACTAGCAAACAATCAAAGTCAAAATAACATTTTTAAAAAAGCAAAGCTGTGCATGCGTCGATCTGGCATTAAAGCTTAAATCGTTGCTAAACTATAAATACGGACATCAGTACACTTTTTTTCAGTAACCACCCTTTACACCACAGAGTCGTTTCTTTTGTTGGGTTTTCTTCTTAATAAGAATAAAGCAAAAAGCTAGACGTGTTCTCGCCACATGCTGAAGCTTGTTCAACCATACATGTAAGCAAAATTATATCTGCTTGTACAAAAAGATTGATTAAGCATAGTTAACAATAATATTTATACAAAAATTCGTTTCGCTTTATAAATCGCATTGCAAGATAATTCACTGTTACAAATAATTTTGTATTTTTTGAGAGCTACTAAATTGCAAAAATGTTTTCTGTTAATTTTTGATTTTATATTAGTTTTTCTAAGTAATCTTCAAACTTCATCAGGGCAAGAAACTTAAAACAAACAAAAGTTTAAGGAAGACAGATAATCAACCTGTTAACCAAGCCAGATTATAATCTGAAAGAAATCAGGAGCTATTGGGAAATACCTCCGTATTATATTGAAGAGAATTGTCACGGATCCTTAATCTCGGCACTGATTGGTTCAAAATAAGAGAAGAGGCTGAGTTAACAATGGGAATCCCACAAAGGTGGATGGTTAATGATTTCTATACATTCCCTAATTTTTCTATTAAAAAGAAATAACATTAGCCAATCAAACTGGAGTTACAAAATCTATCTTGTGACCAGTATCAAAATGATGATGACTACGGTACCATTTTGACACGTTCTAATCCCAGAAAACGTTTTTGTTTTTAACAATGCCTCCGGCCGTGGACCGTAATTCTTACTTTTATTTCTTATTTTACACTTTTAAGGGTAAAATTTTGAAAAATTATAAAACGCGGCTGACTTAATTTTTAACCAAAAGGTCATATACCAATTGTTATAAATTTTACTTTAAAAATGATTGATTTCAACACAAACCATAATTCTCTATTTTATCCCTTTAGGGTTTGATTTTGAAAAATCCGGCTTTATTTGTCTACATCATAAAAGGAACCTCTGTTCAAAATTTGAAAAGTCTGATTTTGTCTCTTATCTACATCATAAAAAGAGCCTCTGTTCAAAAATTCAGTTATCTAGGTCCAAGGTAATGGGCTGGACGTTGCTGAGTCAGTCAGTGAGTTAGGACTTTTTTTTATTTTATTCAGGGTGTTAGGTATATGCCCTGACAAACTTTAAGATAATTTTACGTTTATTACGGACTGAGGACTCCTGTGGCAAAAGAACGGTTCCCAAAACTTGAGGGTTTTTGAATATTTCCTTGTTCCAATAATTTTTTTATGACCGGTTGCACCGACGCGACTCAAACTTAAGCTATGCTTAAAAACAATCATTGGTATGGTTTTAACAATTGTATCTGAGTTTTGAAACATTGCTTAACTTTAGGCGTGTCGATGCAATCGACAATAAATTACTTGAATATTCAAACAATTAAAATAACTTAACTGGGAAAAACTTAAATCAAATTACAAAATCTAAAGCATGTGGTCAAATTCATAATTAAAAAAAATTTGTAGTTTTCAAATTTTTTATTCAACATTTATTTCAGGACGAAATACTGATCTAATTCAAATATTATAATTTGTTAAGACATTTACCTAACACCCTGTATATTAAGATTTAAAATACAAGGTACCGCAGGTAACAGTTTCCTTGAGCGGGAGAAACAAAAACATAAAATGAGACATTTTAATTCTATAAGTTGGCAACAATGTCACGTTGGCAGCAATACGTATAACAAAAACACAGTATACAATAACAGTCAGTAGGGACAGATCGCATGTCCTTGATGACAAAATTTACCTCGCGCATGACAGTCAGTTGGTAGGACTTCCTACGTTTCCCGGTAGTGGCGTAGCCATCGCTATTCAAACATTTGAAAAATATTGCCTAGAAATATTTTCACTTTTGTCTCACAATAAAAAATTCTTAGTGTGTAGGTATTTTAATTACAAAAATAATATTTATAGGAAATGGTCCAACTTGATGAAGAAGCAACCGCAACAATTGAAGTTATCGAATTATTTGACAAATTTTTTTATATTCGGAATTCTTCATGAACAAGCAATACAAAAGAATATAATTGTGCTTTTTAAAGGATTGGAATATCAGAAAATTTCCTAAGCAAATGTTTACGATTTCTACAAACACTTAAAGTAAATAAACACACCAAAGAAATTTAAAGTCAGGTTAAATTCATTCGTTGTTTTGCAATTACAATAAAAGGTGTGCTTATTTTATGGGATAAACTAAAGTCTGAAGGATTTGAGTATTTATTTACTTTCAAAAAGGTATTTTCTCAAAATTTCTTTCATTCTCCACGTCAAAACTGTTTACCAGATTATAGTGAGATCTTAAAATTAAATCTAGACACTATTTCAAGATCTGTGGACGTAAATGCACCTTTAGAAACGCAAGATTTCATAATTACTTGGAAAGACTATGATTACCATTACCATAACATCGAAGAAAACTCAATCAGGTACACACTTATGGTTACCTAATCCGAAAATGTTTAAGTGTTTATAGGTAGTTGTGATGTATGCAAAAAATATGCAAATGATCATAAAGACCTTGACAAAAGTTCTTTGTATGCTCATTTCCGGAGCTACCAGAACAAAAACCTCCAAATGTTTGGCAAGTTGTATATGCCCAATGACAATTTTTTCCATTACGTTTGTGAACTGGAACAGCTTTTTGAGAAAAAATTTAAAGCTACTGTCTTCTTGGATCGTACTTTGTCACAATTTATAAATGTTTACCTTCATCGCTGTGAACATATCCCATATACATATTTATTGAAATTATATAATATAATGTGGTTATTTTACGCCTTAAAATTTGTAAACAAAAACTTTCAATTTACAAATTATGAAGGTGAACGTATAAGCAGAAAAACAATTTATTTGGCAGCATGCTTAAGTGTTTTTTTACAATTCTTTTGGTTCACTTTGCATTAAAGCCTTGGGGCTGAAACCGTTCTACATTTTAGTGTTTTATAATAAACAAGTAAAAGTTGGCGCTTGAAACTGTAGTAAATTTTCGATTTAATTAATTTATTGCACGATTATTTATCGCATAATAGTATATTATGCTACTAGGAGTAGAACGCATTCTTTTTGTGTTGAGCGAAGGTATTGCGGCTGAACCGCAGCTGAGGCCGCAAAATACTTTGTATTGTTTGACTCCGTGTAGCATATACTATTTTTTCTTCAAGCGTAAAAAACTAAATTCTTGAAGTAATTGAGGTGGTTTTAGAATGAATAGGCAACAGCGTTAACTCAACTTTACAACTGTCAAACATGACTGTCAAACAACATTATTTTTGTTGTGTGTATTAACACGGTTTGTAAAAGGAAAATTTTGTATTAATTTGTAGAGTAAGAAAGAAAGCTATAATTATTTAACAATACAACAATAATAATAATTAACTCTTATTTCAGATGAAAACTTAAAACAAACATTCTTTTGTAGTAACTATATAGTGGAAAAAATACCTATTTCTTATTTATAGTAATATTAAAGGTACAATTTTGTAATGTCGAGTTAATAATATTTAATCCACTACTTGCTGTTTTAGAACTGACATTGACGTCATTATAGTCGTGATGGATTTCATATTCACTTGACTGGGATATGCTCGATGTTGCGGTGGAAGTACTAGGCCTGTTAAGATCACCTGATGTTACGGTAGATGTGTTACCTTCATCGCACCCTAATATTCTATTGGCAATTTCACGTTTGTTTGAAAGGGAGTCTTCGATGTATCTCTCAGCTACATTGTTAGATTTCCATCCACCGTGTCTTTTTAGAGTGGTAATGTCTGCACCATTGTCAACTAACAATGTAGCTGAGGTTCGTCGCAGTGTATGACCAGTGTATTCCTCTGGATTAGGTAGTTTTAAAAAGTTGCCACTTGTTTTGGTATACCTGAAATTTTATGTATCCCCATAACGACACGGTGGCATCTACCATTTTGGTATTTTAAAAAGAATCTTGTTATGTTGATGTCATTAGGTCGAAGTGTCATATATTGTCTACATAAATTTAAATAAAAATCTCCAACTATGGTAAATGTCCGTGACTTATTCGTTTTAGTATTAGGAATTTTTACTAGTATTATACGTTCCAGGTCTTCGATATCCTGTATTCTTAAATTGACTAGTTCGTCGCAACGACATGCCCCACTAACTCCAAATATTAATACGATCTAAGAAAATAGTATCTACTTTAGCGATTGAAAAAAGTTATATTTGAAATTACCTTCATGGCCAAATATTCATTGTTTGGTGCATTTTGTAAAAAGTTATTAAAATGTTTATTTAGAAAACTTTTGCTTTTTGGTTGATACCCATCAGCTTGGCGCTTCAAGAAGAAAATTAATTTTGCGTAATTTTTTAAGTTTATGTCATGTTTAATATTTAATTGGCACTTTAGCATGGAATATTGTGCCCATAATGACGGAACTTTTCATAGTTTCCGCCAAATGGGAAAATACGCTAACATAACATTTTCTGTGTAATTGATTATATTATTTTCTTGCGCCCATTTCAAAAATTTATTGTAAGCAAAATCATATATTTTGCGCGATTTGTTGGGGATCAAATTTTCAACTAAGGCATCGGCGATTTGTTTTATTTTAGGTGGAGTTCCTTCAATTTGCGACATTTTTAAAAGTTTAAATTTTAAATGGCGTTTCTGCTTAAAAAGTGCTAATACCTCTACCGGCAAACTAAGTTACTAATTGAGCGTAAAATAATAATATTATTGTACGCCGTAAAATAATGTAGTCGTTCTATATATTCAATGCGGTATAGTAAAATTCATATTTTAGCACGCTTGAAGAAAAATTCTCTTACAACAAAACGATTCAGGACATTTGCAATTTGTGTTTGATTTGAATTTGAGGTTAACAAATATTACAGTGTTGACCTTATCTATCGTGTTAACAATGTAAGCGATTTGACAGTGTTACAACAGTGTTTTATCACAACGCCATCTATATCTATTTCTAAGAAGTCCTACCAGAGATATGAAAACTTATCCTTTAGACTTCAAAGGTGCCGACGCATACTGTCCCTACTGAATGTTATTGTATACTGTGACATAAATGTATTGTTGTTACTGATGGAATATCGAATATCTGCAAATATTATATTAATAAAATAAGTGAAATTTGAAGTAATGTTTACGAATAGTTCATATTAGCTCTAGGACTATGATCAGCAGTACATAACTTCGATTTTTTAAAATATGCATATGCATTTAGGTATGCGACGATAACTTATGTTACATTCGGCCGTTAAATATTTAAAAAAACCGCCAAAGACAGACACGTAAAGGTGCTAACTTTGTCAATACTTAAGACTAATCCTGTTGAGTTATGTCTCTAAATCAACAGCCGTTCAAATTGCAACAACAACTAATACATTTGGTAACTAAAGTGACATATAATAAACGGTTCCATGACGTATCATAACCAGATAATTAGTAACGCACAATTTGTAACTAGAACTATTCGTAACGACGACACTACATAACATTGACAGTTTGCTACAACAACTATTGGTACCTGTATAATTCGTAACACCAAAGCTGAAATCCTTCATTTACTTTTTTTTCATTGATTTCAATTATCTATTTACTAGGTATAATTATTTTACAATGATGTAATTGCAATCATGTCAAACTGTATCTCTCTTAATACTATTTAATTATAATGTAGGTACTTTTTAATTTTATTTATAATATTTACTATAAAGATACTTAAAAAGAGTAATATGCGTTAAATTACTACTGGAAAAATAAAACAAAACTATGTAGGGCTAATTGGTTTAGTTTTTTAAAGTCAAGAACGATCACAAACAACAAAAATATGACTTTTAAATGTAATAAATCAGAATCGGTAAAATTTACAAAAAAATGTTTAAAATAATTAATTGTTTCATCATTAATTGACCTCATGTCTAAATCAATTTTTTCAAAAATAAAATTGTTATATTTCAAGGTCAAACTCAAATAAAAGAAGTGGATTAAATTAATGTAATGTAATATAAATAAAAACAAAAATTTCGAATGAAGTATGTATAGAAATTACAACATTAACCTTTCCCGGAAATACCTATTAGAACTAACAATACCTACCGTAAACCGGGGCTACTTGAATATGTTTTAAGACATTTTCGCAAATATCTGACTACGTTTTTAATTTGTGAGTACCCAAAAATATTCTTTGTACCGACCTAACTGTATATTAGCCATTTCTGGTTTTTATTTGAAAAAAAATCAGAAAAAGGCGCTAAAAAATTTATTTATAGTGTGTTCAAGTAGCCCCGTGTTTGGGGCTACTTGAACACCTATCTTTATTATATACCAAAATGCACTGTATCACTGCCAGATGTTCATGTTACTCCGCAATATAAAGCAGATGTATATATATATATATATATATATATATATATATATATATGATCTTTTCACTGATAAAAACATTTAAATATATTATTATCACTCAATAAAACGAGTTTTTCGAACAAACGTATATTTATATGTAAATAAACTGAAACTCATTCAATAAAACAAACTTAAATGCAGTTTACATTGAGAATAGAAAGAAACAATGGACTTCTAAGGCACAATAGAAGCTTCAATCATCTTCTGTATCATAACACTAGAATATATTTATTCTGGAACGAAGTCTTGGTCGTCTTCACTGTCATATATAATGTCCTCGTCGTCTGAAACATCGCAACGAGGGCAGTTGTAATAGGGATCTTGACTTGCCTTGTTACATGGGCCACAAATCCAACTTCTGCATTTCACACACTGCAACCAGTCAATTTTTCCTTTGTAATCTTTCCAGTTTATACGGCAAATACCGCAAATAGATGAATCCACTCGTCTTGATCTACGAGTTGGACGAGACAATCCTGGTTTCGAAGAATTGTTGGGGCAGAAGTGGATGCAGATGTAGAAGGCTCATCTTGACTGCTAGATACAGATGTTATAGTCTCATAATCCACAGAGTTTCCGAACCCTGCATCTTCGACGTTCAGCACTGCCTCTTCAACGTTTACAGCAGACGCATTAGTGCCAGGTTCTATTTTTTTTCCCCGTTTTCGTTTTTGTTTTTCACCACTGCCGCGATGTTCTTGCAACAACTCTCTCAAGCTAGCATCAATATTCCTTCCAATCTCCTGTGTCTCAGCATCTATCCCATCGGGAATCCTCTTTAATACTTCAGTAGGATTGGGTGGATGCAAACCGGTTGCCCTGAAGCCTGACACTAAATTTTGGCTGACTTTGTCACTTATTCCAGTCCACAGTCTTTGTAGTAATAGCGGGAATTGCTCCTTTGGAATACACCCAGGGTACCTGCTTTGTCTTCTCCACTTATCTAAAACTTCTCTCCATTTCTTCTTTAATGGAGCGAATACAGCAACATCGAGGGGTTGCATGAGGTGCGTCGCATTTGGTGGAAATGGAGATAGATAAATCCTGCTATTTTTGCATGCCTCAATAACTTTGGGAGAGAAGTGGCTTGCCAGGTTGTCTCCTAATAGCATCACTATGTCTTCTGGATCTCGAGTGGCCTCGACGTGCGCAGCAAAATTTGGAAAAACCATGTTTCGAATAAGTTCATGTCGAACCAGCCACTGGCACTACTGGCATATTTTGTCCCTACTGGTCCACCCACAGTCCAATTATCGTACAGGTTCTGTGCTTTGTACACGACCATTGGTGCCAGAAGGTCCCCGTTTGCGTTCCCGCATACCATAAGGCTGATTGAAGCTCGAGAGTGCTCTTGTACTCTCTCTACCCTCTTGGTATTTCTAGGGACGATAACCTTCTTTGCTCCAGGATCGTCGGTAATGTTAGTTTCATCATAATTATATAGGTTTTTGCCTTTAACATCTTGCAGAGCAACTTCAGCGTTATTGAAGAAATTCAAGATGTCATCACGATTCACCGACGATCTGGAACGTTTTATATTGGACGCCATCCTGATGGAGAGGTTGTTCCTGAGAATGAAGGAGTCGAGGAAATCTGGACCTGGAGTGTTATCGTGAAATACTCGCACTGTCTTTCCTTGTTTGTCAAGATATTTCTTAACTACATCCCTTACATCCAGCCGTGTTAAAGGGAAACCCCATTTAGCAACAACACCAAGGGTCTCAGCGATGGTAGCCTCTTCAACTTTGCTGAGGACAGTCGGATGCCCAACAGGTCTCGTATTCTTTCCATGTATTCTACGTAGAAGGGATATCCTAGGTACGCTGAACTTTTTGGCAGCCGCCTTTTGCGACATCCCCCCTTTAACAGCAGCTACGGCTTTCTCCATGTCCTCCGGCCTGAAGTTAGCGTAGGGTTTTGACCCAGGGGTTTTTTTATATGTTCGCACCATTTTTCACTTCAGTTGACTATCTGTAACAAAGGAAATCCTGCTGCGCTCTTTTTAAAAAACAAAAACAAAAGTTACAAAAAAATAAAGTTATAACGGCATGACATGTTCAAGTAGCCCCGTGGTGTTCAAGTAGCCCCATTTTACGGTACTCGTTAATTGTATTTTTGAAATAGTGCAATATAAACCCAACCATGGATTACTCATTAGAGGATTAAGTACTCGCTTCAAAATTGTAAACACTTTAGCTGCACCACTAAGTACTTTATGACATAGGAATGTCCAAATGCTATGGTTGTTTATAAGTGTGTGGGCTTTATTTAAATCCACGGATGTACATAACGATTTTAAAATGTTTCCAGAATTGTAAGTATGTTTCTTTCTGTAAAATAAAAATATAAAATAAGCCATTAGAATAATAAGCCTTCTGATTGGTTATAAGTAAGAAAAGGAATGTCCATGTTCAACTTGATGGTGTAGCATTTAGATGTGTTTTTGCGTTACTGCCAAATAAGACTGAGGATACATATCGAAGGCTTCTACGAATCTTAAAAGGTTGACTTCCAACTCAACTAAGTAAAAATCAGTCAACCCAAATAACCATGTTTAGTTTTTTGATTTAATTTAAAAGTTATTGCTTGTAGACGTTTTTTAAATCAAAATTATTTCTAATTTTATTTTGTAAACATTTCCTAAACAAAATTTTGATTCGATAATTAATCGAGCTATGGTGTTTAATTAGCGATACCTTCAAATATATTCTTTAAAGAAAAAAATTAAGTAAGCAACGTAAATTACCTATTTTTTAAAACGCGCTTAGTGTAATGATTCATTCTATAGTCCTTCTATAAGATAACCCCTGCTGAGACTACCTGCTGTTAGAATTGTAAATGATACCCTTAAGCCCGCTTCACAATGTGCAAACTTTTGTTTACAGAAATTGTGGTGTCCAAGTTTTATTTTTCATGAGTGTACCATGTGTCTGATTAATAGAGGCCACAGGTTGTATCTTAGAAACCATTTATCGTACAACTTAGAAAAAAAGTTTACATAATAAAGTCGCTTATGAGAAACTGCTAAAAAATATTTTCAATTTTCCTACTTCACCGGTAGGGGTCGTAGTTCACAATAATAATACAAAACCAAATTTTTATAATAAATTCATGGTAATGATGCCATGAAACTTTTTATTTTTAACTAATTTAAAAATTTTACATAATCTAATAGCCGTCCAGATGTCATAAAGTCTTAAATGCCAAGTAATTTAATTTTTTTGTAGATAATTGTCAAGAACAGAACGAGGCGTACGCCGCTATATCAAAATATTTAGTAAATTTATAAACTTTTGTTTTTAAGCTGTCAACAATTTATAACATTTAGACACCTACTAGATTATGTAAAATTTGAAATTTAGTTAAGAATAAAATTCGATCCCCTAGTATAACATATTTTTTCTCGTATCTCCACTTAGAAAATAGATATTGAAATGCGGTTTTTACCATTTTTTATTTAATTTCATGCTCTTTTAAGTAAATAATTTAAAAAGTATAACATTACATTTAAAAAATTCTCAAAAACAGTCGGAAAATTAACAATTGGTCAAACAACGTTAAAAAAACTAGAATAAAACGATAATATAATATTTCATTAGGCATTGAATTGACTTTCATATAATATTAAATTTGTCAAAATCCTAAAACGGTACAAAACTTATGACTGTTTTACTTAGTCTGCTTTCCCAGTCACCCCTACCAGTTATTTGACAAGATGAAAAAAAAGCATTTAAGCAAACTTACATAAAATAATCTGAGAATTATAAATATTTAAATTTTATGGTACCATTACCATGCATTTATCATAAAAATGTGGTTTTTGTCTTATTATTGTAAACTACACCCTCTATCGGTGGAGTAGAAAACTTAAAAATATTTTCCAGCAGTTCTTCATAGGTGACCTTATTATATGAATTTTTTTCCTAAGCTGTACCATAAATAGTTTTTAAGATACAGCCGGTGGCCTCTCTTAATCAGACACATGGTACGTTAAAATGCTAACTTCAATTCCGTTACTTTATGTTGAAGAAGCTACTGATGCATATCTAGAAATCGCAGGAATTTTTCCTAAATTTGATGAGAAAACTGAGGAGTTTTTACAATATTTCGAAAATACATTCATTAGGGGTCGTGAATTAAAACATGGTCGTAGACGAGAACCAATATTTTCTCCAAAATATGGAATTACCGTCAGAACGCAGCAAATGGTTTGGCTAGGACTACCAATAGCATAGAAGGTTTTCATTATTCCCTTCAATCTTCATTTCAATGCGCACAATGTGGAAATTCCTCGATAGAATTTTGGCAGAAATTTGTTTGCTACACACATTATTTCCAATATGAAAGTGGTCAAAGGATCCCTCAACGTTTAAAGTATAAACAAATAAAGGAGCGTATAGTAAGAGTCATCAAGATTATTATTATTATTATTATTAATTAACAGCGCCTACAATTTTAGAGAAATACAGAGCACATTTTTTAATTGTGTGTTATGCGCCCTGCCCCCTATCCATCAAAGTGTTTCACAATTCAAAAAGAATTTTGTTTTTAAAAATTTTGCAGAAAAGCTGTGAATATTAAGTAGAATTGCATACAGATTTTATTACTAAGAAATAAACACTGGACATTTCAAGAAACATTTTTTATTGAACGAAGAGATACATATTACTTTAAATTGCACTAATAATAATAATTATAAAAAATTCAGGTAAATAACACATTAAAAATATAATACACAGATATTGATGAAAAAAAATTAATTATCAAGAGCAACTTTGCGCGCCTTTTTCTAGAAAATTGCCTTATTAACCCTTGCACATCTAGAGTATTTAATAAATCTAATTCAATAGAAATAATAGCCAAATTTTGAAGACGTTCTTGATGATCTTAGATAGTTTTTAATGAGTTTCAGTTTCGAAAAGATCTTTCGGCAGTAGCTACAGAAACAGGCATATACGAGGATATATTGAAAAATTCTTAGCCTACTATAGAACCAAACTATATTTCAATGTCAAAATATATTATTACTCAACATATTCTCCTCTTAATTGGATACATTTATTACAGCAAACTTGCAACGTCTCTAGACCTTTAAAAAAAATGTTTCGTTTTGCTCTGCAAACCAGGCCTCACAGCTTCTGTTACCTCCTTGTTGGAAGAAAATGTACGACCTTTTAAATTTTTTTTCAGTTGAAGAAAGAGGTGATAGTCGGACGGAGCCAAATCGGGTAAATAAGGGGGGTGTTCTAGTAATTCAAACCCTAAATCACGAATTTTTTGCATGTCAACATGAGATTTGTGTGCAGGGGCGTTGTCCTGCAAAAACAAAACACCTTTGGATAGCTTTCCGCGTCTTTTCTCTTTAATATTTTCCCGTAAAGTAGTCAGTAATATCGAATAGTAATCTCCAGTAATTGTTCTACCCTTATCCAAAAAATCAATCATGATTACTCCATGGTAAACTCAAAAAACTGAAGCAAGAACTTTTCTAGCAGATTTTTGGACACGAAACTTCTTAGGTCTTAGAGAACCAGAGTGTCGCCATTCCATCAATTGTTGCTTTGTTTCTGGATCGTAGAAATGTACCCAAGTCTCATCCATAGTAACAATTCGGTTTAAGAAGTCTACAACGTGATGCTTCTACCCTTGCACGCTTTTGGTCAACATTCAAACATTTGGGGATCCACTTTGCAGCAATTTTTCTCATGTCCAAATTGACGTGAACCATATGAGGAACGCGTTCGTATGAAATATTCAGTGCTTCAGATATCCGTTTTAGCCCAATTCGACAGTCTAATAAAATCATGTCATGAACTGCATCGATATTTTCGGGAACTGACACAGAAACTGGCGTTCCCGATCGGTCATCATCTTCAATGGAAAATTTACCTCTTTTGAAGCTTGCATTCCAATTTTTGACGGTCGCATACAAAGGACATTGATCACCAAGGGTATTAAGCATATCTTCGTAAATCTGCTTACCTCTTAACCCTTTTAAATACAGGTACTTGATGATGGCTCGATACTCCAATTTTTCGATTTTTACAATTTCGGTAGACATGTTTTTTCATTTAATTTATTGCGTGACTCTGGTTTACTTTTTTGACGTCAAACTTGACACTGACACTTCTAATAAGTTATTGTTCGTTGCTATGGTAACGCAATATTTTGTTTATGCAAGGAACTGGTCTAGGCTAACTAGATATCAATACATCCTCGTAGTTAACAAAATGCGCAGTGCTATAGTAGTGTTTGGAAATGCTTGATTCAAATTATTTTTACTGATATAATTTAATGTCTGATTTGGAGATGACGTAATCTCCGGGTAAAAATTTTGTAAATACTTTAACTCTTGTAATAATTGAAGACCATTTATATCGCGTTCATTTCTTTCTTTGTCTGTTAAAGTATTTTCTAATTCGGTGCATAAATTTAACTGCTCACTTTGTTTGTATTGAGAAAATTTTGAAATGTCGTACAAAAAATGAAAATTATTTGAATAATTTGATAATTGAAATCTTTCTTGAATGGATTGTATGGTTACATCTAATACATTATTAAAGCAGTTAACTTTAAATTTTAGTTCTTCGCTCGCAATTGTTTCGTCGTCATGTTCATAACTGAACTGCTTTTTATTTTTCTTGCTCTTAAAGAACCACTATTTTCAAATTTTGCTTCAACATTTAATAAAGAAGCGATTTCCTTAGCATCAACAAGTAAATCAGAGAAACCTATAGTTTTAAAAAAAATCATTTAGTATTTTCAAACTCGTGCATGCTTCAGAAATATTGAAATTTTTGCATTGTAACATTTTGTTTGTAATATTTACTTTACTTAAAATATTGTACCACAAAACTAATGTGCAAATAAACCCAAATTGTTTTATTTTTTACCTAAACCAGTGGATATGTTTTTTGCAATGTTATCGAATAAATTATTACACCCGGTAGCTATTTCAAACAGAGCATCATATATTTCTCCAAGTTGATATCGTAAAGGTGTTATAGCGTCAATTCTACTAGACCATCTAGTATCTGATAGAGGTTTCACGGTTAAATTCGATATGTGTTTTTTTAGAACTGACCATCGATTAATTGAGGCAGAGAAAAAATTATAAATTTCTTGGACTGTTGAAAAAAAATTTATACACAATATATTACATTTTACAGCATCGTTCACAACTAAATTTAAACTATGGTTACAACAAGGGACAAAAAATGCTCTTGAATTTATATTAAGAATCTTTTTTTGCAAACCATTATGTTTTCTCGCATGTTTGCCCCATTGTCGTAACCTTGTCCGCGTATGTCGTTAATACTTAAACCATTGTGTTTCTAGTGTTGTTAATAAAAAAGTTGTTAACCCTTCTCCTGTTGTATCTGTTATTGGACAGAAAGTTAAAAATGTTCCTAAACACAAAATTCATTTTTGAGTTGTATTTAAATTCACAAATCGAATGCAAACCGAAATTTGCTCTTGGTAACTACTATCGGGGGTGCAATCTAATATAATAGAAAAAATATTTTGATTGCCTAAAATTATTTAAAATATGCGTTTTAAGATTATTTCCTATTAAATTGATTATTTTATTTTGGATATTATCTCAGAGGTAATGGGGCATTTTTAAGTTGTCGTGCATTTGCACTCTTTAGTATGCTCAGCCATCACGGGATCAAATTTTGCTATCATTTCTATGCGTTTTAGAAAGTTTCCGTTACTTTTTTCGAATAATTTATTATTACCACCGCGGAATGCTAAGTTTTGTTGGATAGTGTAAAAAATCCTTGAAACACCGCGTTCCAATATTTAGTTTCCAAATTCAATACATTTTGAGAAGCAAAATGAATTGTTGTGTTAGATTTTAAACGATTCAGTAAATCAGACCACTTTTAAAATTTTCCAAAATGTAACTTGCTTTTTTCATGAAAATTTAAATTTAAATGTTCGCCTATATGTTTCCAATCACTAAAACCGTTTTCATTACTTAATTTTGTAATTTTAAATAAATTTTCCATGTTAAATATTTTGCAACAGAAACAAAATACAGAGTTTTTTGATTTTGAATATAAAAGCCAATTCGTTTAATATTTTCTGGAATTTGGTAAAATACATATAAAAAAAATGTCTGGAAGAAATTTTTTTACCAGATTTGTCTTTAGGATAATCATTACATTCGTTTCGGTAAAGACAAAGTCCGTTTTCTACTAAGCTTTGAATTTGAGAGGAAGAAAAATACATTTGGCCATAAACCGGGATCGTTAGGAATAGGTGTACAAGTATACTCATTTTTGTTAAGTCCAATTTCAGCTGTTGCTGTTGGATCAGTAGTTGACGTAGTAATATCAATATGGACATTGATGTCGCTGAAATTTCGTCTCTACTTGTTGATGGAAGTGAATCCTCCGCCTGATGTATACTACCAATTACAGTGGGTACAGCGATGACTGCAAATCTTTATTGTTTATTCCAAAGAAATGGGTAATTTTTTCATAATTATTCTTCAAATCTTCTTCGCGCTTTCTTTTTCTAAGAAGATTTTGATGGCCAGATAGTTTTTTCTTTTTTTCTTCTTCAGACATCTTCTGAAATAAATAATACATTCAAACAGTCTGAATAAATAAAATACAGAATAAATTGAAATTAATTAGAATTATACAAAAAAATACAAAGCTAACAAAGCGTTTCAGATTTTTTGTTAATTTTGATTATTTATTCTGATAATGTTCGACAAAGTTTTTTAATGTACTAAGAAGTAAGAACCAATGAATTTTAAAACCAAAACAAATTCAAATTATTTAAAAATAAAATTAAAAAAAATATATAAAAAATTAGCTTACCTTATTATATTGTAGAGTTTTTCTTTTTTTGTACAAAATCGGCAATCACAACAACTTAAAAATAATCACTATTACAATATTAATTTGCTTTATTCTAATTTAATTCGTTTTTCAAGAAACGACCATCAATGAATGGAGGTTGAAGGTAATAATCGTATAAGAATGAAAACAGTAAGCATGCAAGATGCAAGTTTGAACAAGCAGATCCGCAGCTTACAAAAATTAAGAATTGACAGGAAAAGAATCGTACAGTAATGCCAGATGAAATTTGTTTAGTTGCCGGTCGCCACATTAATTAGTTCGATAAATTTTGCTAGATATGAAGAAAGAAATGTTGAATGTTTTTAATAACACAAAAGTCTCTTGTAATTGTAACATGGAAGGTAAGATGTTCATGTCTTTTAGTGATTGTTGAAATTTAATACACACGTTGATAAAGGAATTTACAAAACAAAGCAAGGAGTGTTTTTTAACGTAAAATAAACCTATTGCTTTAACCGAGAAACCGATATTAAAGTAGATGGCATCGAGCTATAAATAATAAACGAACAATAATAATCGAAATATTTAAATGATGTGATGTTATATGAAAGCAGTTGCAGCACTTTACATAGAATATTTATTTTATACTATAAAAAGTAAAAAATATGTTATAATCTTAGATCGTCGATAATGTCAAAATGGCCTTCGGCATTCGGCGCCCTTTGCAGCGTTGCGCCGTCGGGCGAGGCCCGAGTTCGCCCTTATAGATGGCGCGCCACTGGACATTTCCTATAAAATCTACATTTTAAGAAAATATTAACAGATCTATATTTTTGTGAAGTTGAAGTTTCCACTATCTTGCCACCTTACATTATCCTCATACCAAAAAAAACTTAAAAAAAAAAAATAAGTTTTCAGAAAATAGGTGGGAACAAGTTATATGAGAACTGACCAAATACAATGTATCTACATATTATTATAAAACTTGAGTATAATCAAATTAATTTCACAAAATAGACTTACTCACACATCGGTTAAGCATAAAATAATAATTTTACGCCAGGAGTTACAATATGAATGAGAATTGAGAAGCAAAATAAATTGTTGTGTTAGATTTTAAACGATTCAGTAAATCAGACCATTTTTTAAAATTTTCAAAATGTAACTTGTTTTTTTCATGAAGATTAAAATGTTCGCCTATATGTTTCCAATCACTAAAACCGTTTTCATTACTTAATTTTTGTAATTTTAAATAATTTTTCCATGTTAAATATTTTGCAACAGAAACAAAATACAGAGTTTTTTAATTTTGAATATAAAAGCCAATTCGTTTAATATTTTCGGAATTTGGTAAAATACGTATAAAATGTCTGGAAGAAATTTTTTTACCAGATTTGTCTTTAGGATAATCATTACATTCGTTTCGGTAAAGACAAAGTCCGTTTTCTACTAAGCTTTGAATTTGAGAGGAAGAAAATACATTTGGCCATAAACCGGGATCGTTAGAAATAGGTGTACAAGTATACTCATTTTTGTTAAGTCCAATTTCAGCTGTTCCTGTTGGATCAGTAGTTGACGTAGTTGTAATATCAATATGGACATTGATGTCCTTTGAAATTTCGTCTCTACTTGTTGATGGAAGTGAATCCTCCGCCTGATGTATACTACCAATTACAGTGGGTACAGCTGATGACTGCAAATCTTTATTATTTATTCCAAAGAAATTTTTGATAATTATTCTTCAAATCTTCTTTGCGCTTTCTTTTTCTAAGAAGATTTTGATGGCCAGATAGTTTTTTTCTTTTTTCTTCTTCAGACATCTTCTGAAATAAATAATACATTCAAACAGTCTGAATAAATAAAATACAGAATAAATTGAAATTAATTCGAATTATACAAAAAATACAAAGCTAACAAAGCGTTTCAGATTTTTGTTAATTTTGATTATTTATTCTGATAATGTTCGACAAAAGTTTTTTAATGTACTAAGAAGTAAGAACCAATGAATTTTAAAACCAAAACAAATTCAAATTATTTAAAAATAAAATTAAAAAAATATATAAAATTAAGCTTACCTTATTATATTGTAGAGTTTTTTTTTGTACAAAATCGGCAATCACAACAACTTAAAAATAATCACTATTACAATATTAATTTGCTTTATTCTAATTTAATTCGTTTTTCAAGAAACGACCATCAATGAATGGAGGTTGAAGGTAATAATCGTATAAGAATGAAAACAGTAAGCATGCAAGATGCAAGTTTGAACAAGCAGATCTGCAGCTTACAAAAATTAAAATTGACAGGAAAAGAATCGTACATGCAAGCCAGATGAAATTTGTTTAGTTGCCGGTCGCCACATTAATTAGTTCGATAAATTTTGCTAGATATGAAGAAAGAAATGTTGAATGTTTTTAATAACACAAAAAGTCTCTTGTAATTGTAACATGGAAGGTAAGATGTTACATGTCTTTAGTGATTGTTGAAATTTAATACACACGTTGATAAAGGAATTTTACAAAACAAAGCAAGGAGTGTTTTTAACGTAAAATAAACCTATTGCTTTGACCGAAAACCGATATTAAAGTAGATGGCATCGAGCTATAAATAATAAACGAACAATAATAATCGAAATATTTAAATGATGTGATGTTATATGAAAGCAGTTGCAGCACTTTACATAGAATATTTATTTTATACCAAAAAGTAAAAAATATGTTATAATCTTAGATCGTCGATAATGTCAAAATGGCCTTCGGCATTCGGCGCCCTTTGCAGCGTTGCGCCGTCGGGCGAGGCCCGAGTTCGCCCTTATAGATGGCGCGCCACTGGACATTTCCCTATAAAATCTACATTTTAAGAAAATATTAACAGATCTATATTTTTGTAGTTGAAGTTTCCACTATCTTGCCACCTTACATTATCCTCATACCAAAAAAAAAACTTAAAAAAAAAATAAGTTTTCAGAAAATAGGTGGGAACAAGTTATGAGAACTGACCAAATACAATGTATCTACATATTATTATAAAAACTTGAGTATAATCAAATTAATTTCACAAAAATAGACTTACTCACACATCGGTTAAGCATAAAATAATAATTTTAAGCCAGGAGTTACAATATGAATGAGAATTGAGAAGCAAAATAAATTGTTGTAGTTAGATTTTAAACGATTCAGTAAATCAGACCATTTTTAAAAATTTTCAAA
This sequence comes from Abscondita cerata, assembly GCA_030710515.1. Taxonomy (NCBI): domain Eukaryota; kingdom Metazoa; phylum Arthropoda; class Insecta; order Coleoptera; family Lampyridae; genus Abscondita; species Abscondita cerata. The sequence continues at coordinate 184,985 of JALBCR010000717.1, forward strand.
TGTAACTTGCTTTTTTTCATGAAGATTAAAATGTTCGCCTATATGTTTCCAATCACTAAAACCGTTTTCATTACTTAATTTTGTAATTTTAAATAAATTTTCCATGTTAAATATTTTGCAACAGAAACAAAATACAGAGTTTTTTAATTTTGAATATAAAAGCCAATTCGTTTAATATTTTCGGAATTTGGTAAAAATACGTATAAAATGTCTGGAAGAAATTTTTTTACCAGATTTGTCTTTAGGATAATCATTACATTCGTTTCGGTAAAGACAAAGTCCGTTTTCTACTAAGCTTTGAATTTGAGAGGAAGAAAATACATTTGGCCATAAACCGGGATCGTTAGAAATAGGTGTACAAGTATACTCATTTTTGTTAAGTCCAATTTCAGCTGTTCCTGTTGGATCAGTAGTTGACGTAGTTGTAATATCAATATGGACATTGATGTCGCTGAAATTTCGTCTCTACTTGTTGATGGAAGTGAATCCTCCGCCTGATGTATACTACCAATTACAGTGGGTACAGCTGATGACTGCAAATCTTTATTATTTATTCCAAAGAATTTTTTTGATAATTATTCTTCAAATCTTCTTCGCGCTTTCTTTTCTAAGAAGATTTTGATGGCCAGATAGTTTTTTCTTTTTTTCTTCTTCAGACAATTTCTGAAATAAATAATGCAGTCAAACAGTCTGAATAAATAAAATACAGAATAAAATTGAAATTAATTAGAATTATACAAAAAATACAAAGCTAACAAAGCGTTTCAGATTTTTTGTTAATTTTGATTATTTATTCTGATAATGTTCGACAAAGTTTTTTTAATGTATACTAAGAAGTAAGAACCAATGAATTTTAAAACCAAAACAAATTCAAATTATTTATAAAATAAAGTTAAAAACAATATATAAAATAAGCTTACCTTATTATCACAACAACTTAAAAATAATTACTATCACAATATTAATTTGCTTTATTCAAATCAAAGGAAAGGAACACCAACTGCAGCGTCTATTTAACCAACAGAAAACCACCAAAAACTGCACCATAAACTTATCTCGGACACGTGTTTCAACAGCTAAGCTGTTGTCATCAGCGATACCGATACTAAAAATAAAAACAACGGGAAGCTTATATATACTATCTGCTTATCACGCATCGTTAAACTTAATTGATTCTTAGATAAGCTTAAATAATTCCGAAAATCTAATGGACTTTATCATCATAATTCATAAGCAAATTTCTGTTTTTAAAATTTCTAAACTTTCATAAGAATCAAGTTCGTTTTATTATCTACCCTCTTAATTAATTCAATCTCGCCTACTCTATGGCCATTTTCAAGCATATGCATGGCAACACTGGACCTATCTGTGCGATGATATTTGACATGAGTTACGTGCTCTTTAAAACGAGTTTTAATAGGTCTCTTGGTTTGCCCTATATATACTTGGTTACAGTCTTTACAATTAATTTTATATATTCCCGATTTATCACACATTTCTATTGGGTCTTTCGGATTGCCTAAAAGATTTTGCAAGTTGTTACTACTAAAGGTTACTGTTTTATAATCAAGTTTTGAAAATATTTTTTGAAGACCTTTTGTTATGTGGGGTAATTTGGTAATTTGACATATTTCTTATCTATTTTGCTATTACTAGTTCCTAACGTTGTAATGTTTCTAATGTTTAACTTATGTTTATGTTTTCTAATTATGTTTGTGACAATTGATTCTTGAAAACCATTGTATGATGCAATCTGCTTAATATTTCGCAGTTCTTTATCAAAGTTTTGTTTTGACAATGGGAAATGTAATAATCGGTGAATCAAAAAAGTTGAAAGATGCAAGTTTATGTTGCATACTATGGTTGGAATCATTTGTTATAAACCTCATAGTGTTAGTGTCTTTACGATAAATATTTATATCTAGTTTGTTGCTATTTCTTGTCACTAAAGTGTCTAAGAAAAGGTAACTTAAGGTTTGTTTCTGTTTCATAGGTAAACTTGATCGTCTCAAATTTTGATTGGTGATACCCGTCTTATTCTTATTAGAATGTGGAAATATTATACCAAAACAACTTAGGCTTAGACTAACGGTATCTAACCCGGTTCTTCCTAGAATGTATTGTTTACCTAAGATACATAAACCCGGAAAAGCCATGCGTCCCATTGTTTCAGGTATTAATGCTCCTACTTATCTGATATCTAAATGGTTGTCAAATAAATTCAACAGTTTTGAATATCAACAATCAAATTTCAGTGTTCAAAATTTATACGATTTTATTGAAAAATTAAAAACATTGAGCTGAATGAGAACGAAGTTTTAGTTTCATTCGATGTCTGTTCATTGTTTCCAAGCGTTCCGATAGATATCACTTTAGATTATTTGAAAGATATGTTACACCAAAACCATTTAGACAATTCAGAAGTAGATAATTTTATTAAATTAGCAAGATTATGTATGAGTCAAACCTACTTTCAAATTAACAATAACATTTATCAACAAAATTATGGTACAACAATGGGTAACAGCTTATCTCCGTTTATGGCTAACCTGTTCATGGGTAAATTTGAAACTGATATAAAAAAATAAATTAGATTATTTTTCTAGAATTAGGTGTTGATATGTAGATGACGTTTTTGCAGTCATCGACACTAAAGTTTACAGTCCTCAGCAATTGTAGAAATTTTAAATTCAAAATTTGAGACGATCAAGTTTACCTATGAAACAGAAACAAACCTTAAGTTACCTTTCTTAGACACTTTAGTGACAAGAAATGGCAACAAACTAGATATAGATATTTATCGTAAAGACACTAACACTATGAGGTTTATAATAAATGATTCCAACCATAGTATGCAACATAAACTTGCATCTTTCAACTTTTTGATTCACCGATTATTACATTTCCCATTGTCAAAACAAAACTTTGATAAAGAACTGCGAAATATTAAGCAGATTGCATCATACAATGGTTTTCAAGAATCAATTGTCACAAACATAATTAGAAAACATAAACATAAGTTAAACATTAGAAACATTACAACGTTAGGAACTAGTAATAGCAAAATAGATAAGAAATATGTCAAATTACCAAATTATCCCACATACACAAAAGGTCTTCAAAAATATTTTCAAAATTTGATTATAAAACAGTAACCTCTAGTAGTAACAACTTGTAAAATCTTTTAGGCAATCCGAAAGACCCAATAGAAATGTGTGATAAATCGGGAATATATAAAATTAATTGTAAAGACTGTAACCAAGTATATATAGGGCAAACCAAGAGACCTATTAAAACTCGCTTTAAAGAGCACGTAGCTCATGTCAAATATCATCGCACAGATAGGTCCAGTGTTGCCATGCATATGCTTGAAAATAGCCATAGAGTAGGCGACATTGAATTAATTAATTAAAACAGAAATTTGCTTATGAATTATGATGATAACGGTCCATTAGGATTTTCGGAATTATTTAAGCTTATCTAAGAATCAATTAAGTTTAACGATGCGTGATAAGCAGATAGTATATATAAGCTTCCCGTTGTTTTTATTTTTAGTATCGGTATCGCTGATGATAACAGCTTAGCTGTTGAAACACGTGTCCGAGATAAGTTTTGGTGCAGTTTTGGTGGTTTTCTGTTGCTTTATTCTAATTTAATTCGTTTTTCAAGAAACGACCATCAATAAATAGAGGTTAAAGGTAATAATCGTATAAGAACAAAAAGCAGTAACAGTAAGCATGCAAGATGCAAGTTTGAACAAGCAGATCTGCAACTTGCAAAAATTAAGAATTGACAGGAAAAGAATCGTTTGGCGCTAATTGAATCTAGCTGCGTATACAGTAATCCCACATGAAATTTGTTTAGTTGCCGGTCGCCACATTAATTAGTTCGATAAATTTTGCTAGATATGAAGAAAGAAATGTTGAATGTTTTTAATAACACAAAAGTCTCTTGTAATTGTAACATGGAAGGTAAGATGTTCATGTCTTTTAGTGATTGTTGAAATTTAATACACACGTTGATAAAGGAATATACAAAACAAAGCAAGGAGTGTTTTTAACGTAAAATAAACCTATTGCTTTGACCGAGAAACCGGTATTAAAGTAGATGGCATCGAGCTATAAATAATAAACGAACAATAATAATCGAAATATTTAAATGATGTAATTTATAGGAAAGCAGTTGCAGCATTTTACATAGAATATTTATTTTATACTAAAAAAGTAAAAATATGTTATAATCTTAGGCCGTCGATAATGTCAAAATTGCCTTCGGCGCCCTTTGCAGCGTTGCGCCGTCGGGCGCGGCCCGAGTTCGCCCTTATGGATGGCGCGCCACTGGACATTTCCTATAAAATCTACATTTTAAGAAAAAATTAACAGATCTATATTTTCGTATATCCTCATACTAAAAAAAAACTTAAAAAAAAAATAAGTTTTCAGAAAATAGGTGGGTACAGTAACGGGACAAGTTATACGAGAACTGACCAAATACAATGTATCTACATATTATTATAAAAACTTAGTATAATCAAATTAATTTCACAAAATAGCCTTACTCACACATCGGTTAAGCATAAAATAATAATTTTACGCCAGGAGTTGTATTTTGTACTAATATATGAATGACAAACCTGCGTTAACCTTTATGCAAACCTAACATTTATATTATAATTAATTAAGCTCTAAGAAAAGATTTACACATGTTTTCAAATTTTAAGTAATTAAATTTTTGTTTGAATTTTCACTATGATTCGAATACAAGAACAAGCAAAACTTATTCAATAAGGAAGATAAGCAATTCAATTATTTAAGTAATGCGACTATAAAATATTTTATCGACAATCATTAGAGATTTAAAAGTTATAAGTATAAGAAGTAACAATATAATTTAATGCAAACTGCAGTTAAATTCTAAGTTACAAAACTTTTTCGTTATTCGGTGTCAAATTTTATTAAAGAGAAAATTGTAATGTGAGGTCACCGAACTTTATCAAAACTTAAACCACCAAGCATACAAAGGGTAGTAAAACAAATTTACATTTCCGCATTAAAACTAAAACTGTAATGGTTCTACATGCAGTAAAATTGTTAATAATTTTATTTTCAGCTGCTTACATAGAAAAATGTAGCTTATCCGATCCTAAAATTAACGAATGTTTATTAAAAGCAACTGAAGATATAAAAGCCTTATATTAAAAATGGAGTAAGAGAATTGAATTTTCCGTCTTTAAATCCATTTATTATACCTCTTCTTGAAATTCAACAAGGAACAGATGCAGTAAATTATGATGTTAAATTGACTAATATGCGATTATTCGGTTTTGATAATTATAAGTTTGAAAAATTTAGGTAATTTAATACATTTATTACTTATTGTTTATTTTGCTATATTATAATTATCTAGTTACATTACAAAGAACTTGAGTTTGGATGGGTTGTGTTATTTCGATCATATACATGTAGAAACAGATTATGAAGTAACTGGAAAAAATTTTAGCCGTAGAAATTAAAGGAAAAGGGGAACTCGTCATTGATTTAGGTATGATAAAAATAATTATAAATAGAAAAAAAAAGAAATTTTGTTGCAGGTAATAGTTCTGGAGCTTTAATAGTAACCGGTGAAATTGTAGAAAATAACAATGAAAAGTACTATCATCCACTTACGGTGGATGCAAAATAAAAGTTTCGAATTACACAACCACATTTACAGGATTATTTTCAGATAATGAAGATCTTGGTAAGTCTAGATTTGTACTAATTTAATAGTTATCAAACTTTTATTTTTTACAAAGGCTACAAGTCAATTCCTTACAGACAATTCTGACGATATTGCTAATGAAGTTATGCCTGCGGTAGAAAATGTTGCAGGCAATATATTTTTTAAAGCCATAGATTCATATATGCGCAATGTTCCATACAATACTTTGTTTCTTGATTAAATTGTCTTAATTTATATCGTGAGTTTAAATTTTTGAGCAATGATTCTTCGATAAATGATAAATAAAACACAAAGTATTTGTTTTTTTTTATACTATGAAAAGTGTAAAATAGTGAATTATATCAAAGTAGATAAGACCGCAGTTATTAACCAATCATTCAATAGTCAACTGTGATGTACAATCGACAAATTAAGTTAACGGACACCTTTTATTTATAGTTTAGACAACTAAACTTACAATGTAATTTAAATTGATAAATTTGGCAACAAAACGAAATGGGTACAATGAAATAGAGAGGTGTATTTAGAAAGTAGGCGTGTTTTGATGTAGTTGTGTAAAATTGATTAAATAATAAATTAATATTCACTCACTGCCGTTAAGAATAAAATGTTCTATTTTATCGATAGTAATTGTTGGTTGAATTTTATCTTAACAGCATTGACGTGTAATATTTTTTATGTTCCAGTCTCGCACCATTGCTAATACGGTTTTGATATCGTTGTTAAAAAGTAATTGCAAATTGTCTTCTAAATCTTGACTTAATAGGTGTTGGTTCTTATCATAAAAAATAAACTAGAAAGGCTCTGAAAAGGATAAATGTTTGTTTTTTCTATTTTTCAAAACCAATTATAGCTCTGAAACAAAGTTAATAAATAAGAATCGTGCGTTATTTGTTGATTTATAGAAAAAAATCAACAAAATTAACATAGAAAACTATTAAAACTACACGACTTTTAGCAAGGTGGAGTTTTTTTCTTTCATCTAATTTGATGAAACCATCACATGTAGCAACATAAATAATTTAATTTTTGATATTTTTATGAAGAACGTCGTTATCAATTAGAACTGGAAAGTGAACCAAAAAGGTCAAAAATTTTAGAATATGTTATCAAAATATTAGTCATTACAAATGAATACAAATTTGTTTCACTCTTTCAGTGCAATTGTAATCTAATGACGACAATTTTATACGATTACTACCGATGAACACAATGCATGTTTATTTGTTACCAAAATATTATATTGTATTGTTAAACTGCAAGATACCTAGATATCAATTTTTTTATGATATTTATGATATATTTTTATTTATAGTGTATAATGAAGTAATTACTTTCAACCAAGCTTGCATTTTTATAATACGTCACAATTACAAAACAATAATTGTTACTAGATTTAAAATGTTGAAAATGCTTAATATACAATTTAAAATGTATAAATCCTGGACCAAATTTAAAGTAAATATTATTAAACGATAGTTGTTGGTCACTGGCACTACATAGATTATGGTGTCGTTTTACCTTGGTTAGCGGTTTTTATTCACAATATGACAATACTAAGAAGCATGAATCCAATTTCACTTTATTTTAATCTTTACGATTTGTTAGACACGCCTTGTTATAAACCTTTCGGTCAACACTGTTGCCAATTCATTAATGAACGTCATTATTGTAAGTTTAGTTGCCTAAATTTTAATTGGTAGGTGCTCGTTTATTTAATTTGTCGATTGTACATGGAATTATAGTGTAGGTTCCTCTATTGTTGACAACCTGTAAAGCTGTCAATACACAGATCATTAGTTTAACAAAGGCTAAGTAATAACTCAACTCAACTTGTATGCCAAACTAAATTTTTTAAAAATTTTGTTTATTAGAATCCTTATTAATTGTAGTAACATTCACAGGAAATTAAAACTTGTTTTGGATAAAACATAGCAACGTACCAAAAACCTCTTGGGAATTACAAAAATTAAATTTTTAGAGTTGTGAGAAATTTAGCACCTTCAATTTTAAAATTTGCAAGGTTGTTAAACTGCCACCACGTTGGTAAAGAAAACTTTCTCAAACGCCCTGAAGCTTCAATGCAAACATCAGCAAAATGAATTTTACATATTTTGTTGGTGCAAAGCAGTAATTTTTTATTTTATATTCTTTGGAAACAATTTTGACGAAAATTTGCATTAGTCCCTATGGCGAATCTATACATTCAAACTGTTTTCATGCACAAATCTAGACATTTTCACCAAAAAGCAGGGTTTTTATCATCTAATGTAGCAGAAAACAGACAACAAAAATAAAGCGGCGAGTTTTCAAAAATGCCCAGACTAGTAGAAGACGATTGAAATGTAAAAAAATGTCATGTGAGTCAATCTGCCTAAACGATTCATTTGACCTTTAATTTAGTAGCGCCGCAGAAATTTGTTTAATCGATAAGTACCTAAGGTTTAAATCGATGATGTGTTAAAACGAAATCAAATTTTAAAATACTTCTTCAACAAAAATCATAAAAAATATAAACCTTACTATAAATGCGTTTATTAAATTAGGTTACAATTTGAATAAAACAACAAACTAAATTACAAAATACAATTCGTTCTTCCCCATAATGTGAACAGTACTAAGATTTTTCACATTTCAATCGATTTCTACCAAATGTTATTAAATACAGCGGGTCATCTACCGGACTTTCACTTAACTATTTATTTTGACCAACAAAGCCAATAAAGGTGCAACATATAATGGACATAAAAAATTTTGCTAATATCAGAGTCATAGCCACACCTTATCTAAAAACTTTATGATCGCTTGGTATAAGGTTACTCTTGGAAGAAGCGGTTACTACAGGTCCGGCAGAAAGGTCGGACGTTTTGGAAACGGCTAGTACTCCCCCCTATTGAATCAACAGATGTGGGCAGGGGATCGTTGGATTTGGAAAGTTTTAGCATTTTTACCAGTTGCAATCATGGACATGTGGACGATGGAGCACCGCATTTTCGCTTACGACTTACGAATAACGAGTCCGTCACGTTTCGTCGCCGTTTTAATATCTACCGAAATCAGGGTGTTACTTTTAAAACATTATTTTTTGTTGGGTTGAAGCACTCCAGCAGTGTACCGCGAAACCAGGACGCCACCTGACACATGAAATTCCAAAATACTTTGAAATTCTGAATCTAAATCTGTCAATACACTTTTTCTTTGGTAAGAAAAGCAGAGGTGATGTGGCTGACAAGTTGGATTTTAGTATCGAGTTGAACTTGACTTTGTAACCTCTGTTGGCGCTTTCCCTTTTAAAATAATCTCTAAGTCCTTACTATGCATATTTAAATTACGTTGAATTTTCATTCACAGGGTAAAATTGTTTTTCGTTTATTATTGTACGTAATAATTGTTCAATTTCTTTATCTTCCTTAGTTGCAAGGCGCGTTAGTTCATCGACTTTACCTTGAAACAAAATTGCTGTTTCATTTTTTTCATTGTAATTTTCTTGATTTAGTTCAAAATTGCTGTTTTCAGTCAGTCGACGATTGGTTGATTTTAGTTACGTGAGAAATGCACATATGAGTACCGGAAATAAATAAATTTGAAGTTTGAAGTTAGTTCGGGGTGTTTTTTCCCGTTTCACAAGTTTGCGAATATTTGTATTGCTTCATACGACCGAAAAATTTAACTTATTGTACCGACGCTAACCGTTGGTTCTTCTCAACAAGCCCGAGTTTACAGTAAGCTGTGACTTTTATGTATTTATGTTTTTATGTATTTAAATATGTGAACAATATTGAAATTCCAAAAAATGGGTTTGAACCTAATGTTGTAAATTATATCTGTCACGCAGTGTGCATATTAACTTTCGGTACGCTTTTAATTCATTGAATATACAATTTGTGCGAATATTTAAGTTAGTAATGCAAAACACGCAAGGTTTAGATTTTGTACAATAGACATACCCTTTGATTTGATTTGTATGACCGCACAAAACCATTTAATTAGATAAGTTGTGTTATTAATAAAAATTAGCGATCACGCGTTTTCATTTGATTTTTACTATTTCAGTACTCTACTGTTAATCCCATTTATATTATGTTTCAAATGCAATAAATCTTGTACATTTTTTCTTTGTAATTAGTTTTTTTGTATTTATTTTACTTTTGGGTTATGTTAATTTTTAACAAATTTGTGACGGTACTTTCTTAACGTTAGTTAACTGGAATGTACCCTACTGGATAAGCTTTCAGTGAACAAGGGCTGAAGCTATTTAACGTTGTGACCTTGTTTGACGCCCTCCCGACTTAGACGAATTTATCGATTGCTATTGACGATTTTGCAACCACTTACTACATTTTCTACCCCTCTCCCACTGAACATCGAGAATGTTGCACTAATTGAACTATAAATTATAAACACTCTGTTTCTCAGAGTGACATTTATTAAGTATACCTTTTTGGGTAGAAGTTGGAGTTTAAAAATATTCAAATAAAAATTTCATACAAAAAGGCACAAAAGTACTGGGACATTTTAAATGCAAAAGAGCCCTGTAAGTGGCGTCCTCTGCAATTACCACAAAATAGGAACGGATTTCGAATTTTCATTCCTAAAAATTCCGAGTACCCAATTTTGTGCAAATAGTACACTTATTGAAAAAATTATCCAAGAAGAACTAATTAAAAACTGTATTTCGGAAACTATCAACTTTTGGACCAAGGTAATTTGGGTTAAATTAGGATATTTTACTTCCAGAAAGCTACAGTAGCGCTATGTACACGGAATATCGAGACAACCTGTATATAACAACTGTGGATTGCTATATTGCTAGTGTTAATCGACTTTACTGAAGTGAGCACGAACCACCCATCTTAAGATATGTGTTCCTTCTATCCATCTATGCCTTCATAAGCAAACGCGCTGCTTAAGCATAAGAAATCTTCTCTATGGTCAGCGAAGACCCAAAAACTAAAATGTAGTAAGTACTTTCTAACCAAGTGAAAATGCCACTTGGGCATCGTGTTCATGTTGTCGCCTTTCGTTAAAATGGTGTATTTTGTACGTAAACTTAATCAATTAATATAATTGTTGTAAAATATGCCTGGGGGAAATTGCAGGATATATACGCCGGAAACATTTTAAAATGTCGAGTGTAAATAAAATTTATGATATAACTTGCATTAACTAAATTTAATAATTTTAATAATCACCTTTTATTGATGTTATAGTAATTTAGGCAAGACGATAAACAATTTTTAGGGTCGTGTATAATACTATACAGGGTGATCTGCATAGAGCGTGCATTCAAAGTTTTTTAGAAAAAAATTACATATGTCAAAAACCAAGAGCCAAGAGTTAGATAACATAATAACTCAAAATTATATAAAAAATCGATTTGTATAAAAGAATTATAGGCTTGTATTTAAAATAAAAAGTTGATAGCAACTTTTGGCACATCCTGTAGAGCTGAACGTTTGAAAATATTTTAGGTAGACCAAAGATGTTCAATTATGACCGCATACCAAATTTCTAGTTTTTGATTTATCTGCAAGTTAAAAAACTTTTAATGCATGCTGTACGCAGACCACCTGTATGCAATGCACTATAAGTTGAATGAAATATCAAAAGAATGAAATATAATTTGATAGAAAGAAAAAGTATTATTTAATGAGTATGTTGTAAATAATTTTTTTTCCTAGAATTAACTAATATTTTACTAGGAGCGTCTTGGCGCACTTAGACCCTTAGTAGAATGTAGCCGAATGTTAAAGGAACAGAAAGTACTGGGTAGCCAACGTTTCTCACCTTACTGTAGATGCTTCATCAACAGCTATTGATTAAACGCAATATAAGTATAAAACCGTTAATAAATATAAAATAATAAAAACACACAAATAACGTTCTTGGAATTTTTTTCTGTTTTTTGACATTTTTCTATTAAGAGCCCTGGTAAAATATTTTAAAATAAACAGCATCAATCATTATTTTTTGATTTTTCATGACGAATGTATTGTAATTACCCAGACGGATAGCAAATTTTGATCGTTCTTTAAGGAGTAAATGTAATCAATTGTTTTCATTTTACAACAAATGTTTGCACTGCACATGCACCACACTATAATTTACCCACATTTCTACCGAAAAAATGTAAACTTCAAAATCATCTTATAATGAATCATTTTAGAGTTTCTTCACAAGCCAAAAGTGCTTTAATTCACCAGAAATGGTCGTTGTAACGGAGGATAGGTTGGCTGTAGGCGTCAGATGTGATTGAAGAGGAGGATGTTCAGCTGTTTTGCTGCGGAAAGAACATTAAGTATGTGACATTTTACATTTATTTTTATATGGTTTGGAAGCGTTGTTGATGCAAATATTTTCTTCTAAGAATCACATTGCTAATGAATTTTGCATTTCTTTGATAAAAATAAAAAGAATTTTTTATATTTGATAGAATTAATTTTTAGATATTTGGAATCTAGGTTACACTATGAGTTACCTTCGCATTGACTACAGTATTTGATTATCAACGATAATTATTCGCTATGTCTGTGAATCATTCTGGTCGACATACAAAACCGTGTGCTTTCCACGTCTCACAACAAAACCATTAGAATGAAGCGTTGTATGTTTGGACAACGACCTAACTTTCTTTATTGTGTAGCAGCCATAGATGGAAAATATATACTTGCAGCGTATGATTCTAACTAAGTTTTTGTTGAGGGATCCAGGGACTAGAAAAATCGTCGGATTCAACTACATTTAAAAACTTGTGATTGTGCCAAATTCTGCTAAGCAACAAGAATAAACTACCCACACCAAACATTTTTTAAACCAACGACCTGATAAAATTTCTTATTTATAGGATATGAAAGATTCGGTCTTTAACAGTTTCATTTAAACGGTATTTATTTATCGCCTAACACGAACCAGAAGATACAATGAATATTCCTTCGGATACTTAGTAATAAGTGGGGACCTTTTTATAATCCATTTAACGTTCCAGATAATTTGGCAGAAACTATAATAAAAACATGCTACCTACTACATAACTTTGTTAGGGGTTGAAATGGTTACAAATGTGAAGATATAATTAGTGTAAATGGTTTAACAAACAAAATGCCAGTATAGAATTTATTAAACCAGAAACGTAGTTAAATGCTTCCGAAGAGTATTCTAAGTTAATATACTAAGAATGAAGGAGCTGTTTCATGATAAATAAAAAAGAAATGTTGTTCTAAACTGTACTGAGAATGTAAGTTTGCATTAAAGAAAGGTCTAACGATTTGTATTCGCTCAGCCAAACTCAAAATATTACGAATTTCATTACTAGTACTTCAGCATTCGTAGATAGTGTAGACAATTTAGATAAAATAACAACGAATATAAAAAGAAAATATGTATTAAGTTTTGAAAGTTTGGTTATGAACTCCCGGTTGAAACCCGAATACAAATGCGAAGAGTTCACATCCCTCCGGGAAGAGCTTCATCCCCTTTTGCCTAAAAAACGACTCTCAAACGTAACCTCACGACGATTTTTTGCGTTTTGCGGATAAACCGTAACTCTGACGAGAAAAAGTTATAAGACTTTTTAGATTCTCCATTAAATTTTCCACAAAAATTGTAATATATTTTTTGCGTATCTCCCACCCAACGCTCATAAATAACCTTTAAAAATAAGCATAGTTTTAAGCTCGAACGCAAAAATGAGCCTTGCATCGCCTTTGCGTCCATTATCTTGGAAATTATTATCGTGAGCAAAAAAAATGTATAGAAGAAAAATTGTATAGCAGTTCTTTCTGTACAAGATCCATATTAAATACAATATTTTTGAGAATGTATTAGTGGTAATATGATGATTTCTATACCTGTGCATTCTGCACTTTCAGCGCGTTCCACACCACCTTTCAGGTAGAGCTCTCAGTATGTTTTTTTAAGTGGTTTGATTTTCTCGTAGATAGAATTTACACAACTCTGCCCATGACAATTAGAACACATTGTAAAGCATTGAGGCTGGAGCTGGCGCTGGAGTCGTGAGTACTGGCATTAGAATATTGTTAGTTTTTCTCCAACCCCATTCAGTTGCTTCTAAATTTCTTCCTTTTATTTCCTTGGGTGTCTCTCAAAAAGCGAATGCGCAAAAAAAATTATAAGACAATTTTTTGTGGAGAATTTAATGTTAAATCTAAAAAGTCCTATAACTTTTTCTTGTCACAGTTACAGTTTACGCGCAAAACGCAAAAGACCGTTGTGAAGAAGGGGATTAAGCTCCCCTTGGGGGGTGGGAAATTTTGGATGTGTATTTGAGTTCTTACTAGAAATTCCCAACCAAAATTTCAAAACTTTATACATTTTTTTTCTAAAAGTCTAATTTGCCTACACTAAGAAGGGGCAAATCAAACACACATTACGGTGTAATTTTGTTGCTGCGGGTGAGCATGTCCTAATTTACACATTATGTCCTGATCTCGTTCGGACAAACACAAACCTGTAAAATAACCTGCGGAGGTGCTCATCCGTAGCACGAAACGTTGCCAAATTTACACCATATGTGTTTGATTTGCCTCTTATAATAAAGCACGAGTAAATAAACAATTTTAGGAAAAATAAACCATACCCAATTACAAAATTACTTTACCAACGGAGTTTTTTCTGTCGTTGACAGACTAGTAAAATTTGGAACTTTTCCATCATCGAATGCAAGCTTTTTTCCCAATTTGTTTCTGTAGTAAGGCATGGCTTAAATCCAATACTACATAAAATTTTTATATTTTGGTTATAAAGTATTCGGTATTTGAATTTTTATCTATAGTTGACCTCTTGCATCTATGGTTCTACGATGGAAAGATATGTTCAAAATAGTTTCCGTAAGGTCAAGAATGTTAGTAATTTAATACAATAAAACGTTATTGCGGGTTACAATTGTTTCAAGTATTTACGAATTTTTTTTGGTTAAACCTCTTTGTAGTTAATTGCGTCCTTTCATTAGTACGATTTTATTAATTACCTATACACATTACACTATTCAAAACTATTTTTGGTTTAACACTCATTAGAATTTTTTTTCAAAAATACGTTGTGAAGATTAAAATGCATGAATGTTTTTGTTGTAGAGGGTAATACCTTGGTCCTGTATGTATTATCTGAACTAAATTAACAAAAGAATTCTCCATTAAAAATTAAATTAACGAGTCCTTTTTTCCTTATTACTATCCACAATTCTCCCTTAAATCTATTGCTAGGATTTGTGACGCCGAGAAAATCAGGTAAGTCAATTATTCGTTTTATTAATAATATAATTAAACAGTCCACTTACAAGGATGTATTGATATCTAGTTAGCCTAGACCAGTTCCTTGCATAAACAAAATATTGCGTTACCATAGCAACGAACAATAACTTATTAGAAGTGTCAGTGTAAAATTTGACGTCAAAAAAATGTAAACCAGAGTCACGCAATAAATTAAATGAAAAAAGATGTCTACCGAAATTGTGAAAATCGAAAAATTTGAGTATCGAGCCATCATCAAGTACCTGTATTTAAAAGGGTTAAGAGGTAAGCAGATTTACGAAGATATGCTTAATACCCTTGGTGATCAATGTCCTTTGTATGCGACCGTCAAAATTGGAATGCAAGCTTCAAAAGAGGTAAATTTTCCATTAAAGATGATGGCTGATCGGGAAGGGCAGTTTCGTGTCAGTCACCGAAAATATCGATGCAGTTCATGACATGATTTTATCAGACCGTCGAATTGGGCTAAAACGGATATCTGAAGCACTGAATATTTTATTCGAACGCGTTCATCATATGGTTCACGTCAATTTGGACATGAAAAAATTGCTGCAAAATGGATCCCCAAATGTTTGAATGTTGACCAAAAGCGTGCAAGGGTAGAAGCATCGCGTTCGATCTGTGCTTGATTTGAAAACGATGTAGACTTCTTAAACTGAATTGTTACTATGGATGAGACTTGGGTACATTTCTACGATCCAGAAACAAAGCAACAATCGATGGAATGGCGACACTCTGGTTCTCCAAGACCTACAGACGTTTCGTGTCCAAAAATCTGCTGGAAAAGTTCTTGCTTCAGTTTTTGGGATTGCCATGGAGTAATCATTATTGATTTTTTGGATAAGAGTAGAACAATAACTGGAGATTACTATTCGACATTACTGACTACTCTACGGGAAAATATTAACGAGAAAAGACGCGGAAAGCTATCCAAAGGTGTTTTGTTTTTGCAGGACAACGCCCCTGCAAATTTGTGATCTCATGTTGCCATGCAAAAAATTACTAGAACACCCCCCTTATTCACCCGATTTGGCTCCGTCCGACTATCACCTCTTTCCTCAATTGAAAAAAGTTTAAAAAATCGTACATTTTCTTCTAACAAGGAGGTAATAGAAGCTGTGGAGGTCTGGTTTGCAGAGCAAGAAGAAACATTTTTTTATAGGTCTAGAGACGTTGCAGGTTCGCCGTAATAAATGTATCCAATTAAGAAGAGAATATGTTGAGTAATAAAATATTTTGACATTGAAATTTTGTTTGGTTCTGTAGTAGGCAGATGTTCTTGAACAGCCTCTAAATCGTCGTCGAAGTTCAAATTAAAGTCGGGAAATACGCTAATTTTTAAATCATATTTTCGTTTGCGTATTCGCTATAAATTTCCGATTTATTATGGACGTACAAAAGTTGAAACAAAGATCAAAATTTTACAAAAAGTAAGGGAAACTTTGTTTTTAAAAGTTCAAAGACTTGTAGATTTTGGAAAAAAAATTGAAGATTCCGTTAATTTGAACCATTTTAAATTGGCTTATCCTTTGTTAGTTACAACTTTGAATCAATTTAATGAAATGGAAATGGAAATGAATACGCTTTTCATATCAATAAACGATAAGTTTGAATCTACGTTCACTACTACCAGTGGCTATTCATACTGTCTTTGGGTTTACAATTATGGGTAAAGTCTCAATAACAGATACCGTGCAGGAAAATCATGTATTGTTATCAACTCGTAGTGATTCAATTTATTACATAGTTCAAAGACTTTGGGAGGTAGAAGATGTTCCCAATCTACAAGAGCCGTTTCGTAATAATGATGAGTGTGAAGAACTGTACACGTCTTTGGTGCAGCTGTTAGAAACTGGAAAGTATGTCGTTTCACTTCCCTTTCGGGAAACTCCTGCATCTTTAGGCAATTCTTATGATATAGCTTGTAAAAGGTTTTACCATTTGGAAAAGTAATTCTTACGTTCTCCCGCTTTAAAACAAGCTTATCAAGCTGTCATGAACGATTTTATCCAACAGGGCCACATTTTCATAGTTGTTGACCCTAATCGTCGAGAGGGATATTATATTCCTCATCATGCTGTTTTTAAACCGTATAGTTTAAGAATACCATTACGTGTTGTTTTTGACGCTAGTGCAAAGACTAGTACGTCTAAATCATTAAATGATTTGTTATTTACGGGACCGAAAATGCAAGGTACTATTGTTACTTTATTGTTGAATTTTAGATTATTTGCTTATACATTAACGGCTGATATTAAACAAATGTATAGGCAAATTTGGATTTGTCCTGAACAAAGGAAATACCAAAAACTTGTTTGGAGAATTAATCCTAATGAACCACTTAAAATATTCCAATTAAATTCAGTAGTGTTTGGAATTAGTTCGTCTCCTTATCTAGCCTTGCGTACAGTCCAACAATTAGTACAGGACGGAAAGTATAACTTCCTTTAGCAGCTAGTGTAGTTCCACGAGATATGTATATGGACGATTTTATCACTTCAGTCTCATCGGTAGAGGAGGTATCAAAATTGTATTCGGAAACTAAAAGAATGTTTCAAAGTGGGGGTTCCAACTTCTTAAATGTACAACTAATTCTGATCTAGTACGTAGTAGTTTTTCTAAAGGTAACACCATTTCAACGATTAAAGAGTTTGATTCAGAAACTCATTGCAATGCTGTTTTAGGTCTCAGGTGGCATCCACACTTAAATCTATTCAAGTTTTCTATTGATTTGAAATCTTGTCAAGGAACAAAGAGAGACATTCTTTCTATGGTTGCGCGTATTTTTGATCCGCTTGGGTTTTTGGCGCCAGTAACACTTTTTCTAAAAATACTAATCCAACATTTGTGGCAGCAAAAATTAGATTGGGATGAAACACCACCAGAATATATTTTATCCAAATGGAATAAGTTCCAGGAACAATGTTCAATACTATCATCGATAAGTATACCGCGATTCATTGGGATCACAAAGGATGCTGAACTCTCATTGTTTGGATTCTCTGATGCGTCCCAATTGGGTTATGGTGCTGTAATTTATTTAAAAGTTATGAGGGAAGGGTTTAATTCTAAAATTCTGCTGGTATGCGCAAAATCAAAAGTTGCACCCGCCAAGGTACTCTCAATTCCGTGGTTAGAGCTGTGTGCTGCTCTTCTGTTGTCCAATTTGATACATGTTACTGTCAATCAGCTTAGAATTCGTCATTTGCAACCTAAAATACGAACATTCACCAATTCAACAATTGTCCTGTGTTGGTTAAATTCATCACCTACTCGATGGACAACCTTTGCAAATCGTGTTGCAAAAGTTCAAACTTTAGTTGAAATTGATAAATGGTCTCATGTCAACGGAAGAGACAATCCAGACGACTGCTTGTTCCAAAGTTTAACTCCTGCGGAACTATGTACTCACCCGTTATGGTGAACTGGTCCCGATTGGTTGACTAGAGAAGACCCTTTAGGGCAGACCCAGTGTTCGTCTGTTGTTGAAATACTTATTTTTACCTAAAGTTTTACCAGTAAAAAATTGTCATTTTACTCGTTTATTAGTTAGGTTCTACCATTTGACTAATTTTCATACCGGCCCCACTTTGTTAATATCATTGATTAGACAAAAGTATTGGATTTTGTCTGCTCGATCGATTGTACGACAGATTGTTCGAGAATGTAACGTTTGTTTTCGTCGTAAACCTAAAAGCGTTTTTGTCATTAATGGGCGATCTCCTTGCATGTCGCCTGACGAAGGTTAAAGCATTTTGGAAAACAGGAGTTGACTATGCTGGCCCACTATTAATCAGTTTAAGTCGGCGCCGATAGCCTATTATTCAAAAAGCTTATATTTGCCTCTTTATTTGTTTGGCGACTAAAGCCGTCCATCTAGAGCTGGTGTCTGATTTATCAACGCCTTCATTTTTGGCCGGTTTTAAAAAATTCTTGGCTAGACGTGGAGCGTGTTCGGAGGTTTATTCCGATTGTGGCACCAATTTTGTGGGTGCTCATAGAGAAGTAGAAGATCTTTATAAGTTACAATCTTCGTCCAATTTTCAGCAACGTTTACATAATAAACTAGCGGTTTACAAAATTTGTTGAAAATTTATTCTTCCGAGCTCTCCCCATTTTGGTGGTATTTGAGAGGCTAATATTAAAAATGTAAAATTCCATTTGTTCCGTGTCTTAGGTAACCAATTGCTAACGTATGAGGAACTTAATACTTTGTTAGTACAGATCGAAGCGCTTTTAAATTCCAGACCTTTGTGTCCGTTGAGCGAGAATCCCTCGAAACCTCTGGCGCTAACACCTGCACATTTTTAACCTCTTAAAGGCTTTGCCTGCGGCAGATGTTCTTGAACAGCCTCAAAATCGTCTTTCTCGCCCTCGTTTATTAGACGAACTAGTCCAGTCTGTCTGGTCTGATGGAGTCAAGAGTATTTGCATGAACTTCAAGTTCGGTCTAAGTGGGTGAAACCTGCTCTTCTTTTGGAGATGAGCGCTATAGTCTTAATTATGGAAAATGCCCTACCACCGTTTCAATGGCCTTTGGCCTAAGTAGAACAGTTTTTTTAGGGAATGATGGAGTCGGCAGAGTAGCACTTGTTCGAACGTCAAAGGGCGTCTTAAGGATTCGGTTATGTTTGTTGATCATCTTTTGTTTAAAATTATTATTATCAATTTTCTTCTTTTTTTTATAATGCATTTAGATAAGGTTTTTGACATTTATTGATTTTTCGTTTAAATTATAGTTAATAGTACTGAATTTAGTTTTTCAGGGGCGTGGGAATGTTTACGCCAATTAGATTTATTTTACCCTAATTTGAGCTGGCGCGGTTGGAAAACAATCGGCAGTAGGAAACTTCCATTTTTGTTTATTTAATCGTTAGATGGCATGTTTAAAAGGTTTTTTATTTATTTTTTGAATTAATATATGTATATACGAGATAAGGATAAGTCAATTGTGGTGCAAATTTTGAAATGAAACCACGTGTATCGGGCCGTGATTATTAATTATTAATTAATTAAAACTAGAAGTAAGGAGTTCCTTTTTTCTTATTACTATCCACAATTTCCCCTTAAATCTAGGGCTACTGTTTGTGACGCCGAGAAAATCGGGTAAGTCCAATTATTCGATTTATTAATAATATAATTAAACAGTCCACTATATCGTAAACAGTAACGTAACATATATACAGGGTATCCCCATAAAAGTACATGGTAAATTCTAAAGATTTTAAGAATTCTTATAAATAAAGAGGGTGAGAAAAAAAGTTTGGAATTTATTTTAAAGTCCGTAAATTGACTACTGGAGGGCGTAGCTGCTATCAAAAAAACTTGTTCATGCTATCCCGGAAAAGTAGACGATGAGCTTTTGAAACATCATTTCATAACTTGTGGGTTACGGTATAATTTTGCTTTATGACATTTTCTCCTATCTATCATAATTATAAATGGAAAGGCCAATGCATTTTTTGATATTTACATTTTAATATTTCCTAAATCATTCAACCTATTTGAATATTTCTATTCTGTTTTGAAAAAAGCATTTTATATTTTTTTAAGGAATTTTTTATTAAACTGATTAGTTTAAAGCAAATAAACTAAATAGCATTATATGAAGTGATTAATTATTTTTGTAGTTATTAGAAAAAAGTTAAATAGAACAATACTATTTTCTTAGCAAGCTCTTAGCCATGATTAAATGGGCTAAATTTTAGTGAAACGGCATCGGGATATCTCCATCAGTTCCCGATTTAAAGAAAAAATGTTGAAAACTCGAGTATCTCAATTGAATCAAGTTACCTTAATGGGAAAAACAAAACACTGCAATGGTTTTAAAACTAGTCTTGAAGCGTATGTTCTATCTATAATTACAATAAAATAAAGAAACACAAAAACGGTTAGAAGTTTACCCACAAATTGCTCGCATATATTCAAAACGTCTTCTTTCATTTTTGATGCATTTAAAATCCAATTTTGGTAGCAAAAATCACTGCTTCAGTTTTAGCCCTAGACAAGGTTGTGATTGCATTTTGTATCTTTTCCATCATATTTTCTTTGATTTGTTGGTTTCTCTTAAAAAACGAGGGTCTTTTTCAGTCTACCATATCGGTAAAAATCTAAACAAATTAAATCCGGCAAACACACCGGCCAGGAACGTAAAGTTTCTCTTCCTATAACCCGATTCGAATATTGTTAGTCTAAATTCCCATGACGTACATTTAAGTTATAATCTGGCGGACAACCACCAAGCTTTGAAACTACATGTTTCTTCTTGTATTCGAGAAACGTCTTCTAAAAATGGAGAAAGAAAAAATTGTAAAAACCTTTCTTCGTTAAGAGTTTGATAAAAAAATGTGTACCTATAATTTTTCCTTCCACGATTCCACACCTTACGTTTTTGATGTTCCACTTGACGCACACAACATGGATTTTTCTTTAACCAATAATACATGTTATGTAAATTTACACCTCTGGGCTACTAAAAGTTGCTTTTTTTTATCCATAATATTAATCTCTTGATGAATTTTGTGGACAATTGTTTATGTGATTCGCAGATTGTTCTGATGCTTAAGGTGGAATTGTAATTCACGTAGTTTAAAATGTTAACAATATTTTCTTTGAGCATATGTTTAGAAAATCTTACCGGTGCTTGGATGGGCTGTTTCCTTAATCTTCTAGTCAATCTTTTAAATTCCTTCTTGAGAAAAATGTCTTCTTGTGGAAATTGCATTGCATATTGTTGCGCTGCAATTTTAAAACATTGGAAATAAATTCATTACATATACGCTTCTATGTTAGTAAATGACATGTTTTTCAAAAATGGATTAAAAACTAAATATAAACCATGAAAAGAAATTACTTTTAGCAGTTGCCAAATCCCTAATATTTTCAGTTTAAAAGTTACAGTTGCAGTAATTTGGTTTTTTGCCAAAGCAACTCGATTCGATTCAGATACTCGAAATTTAACATTTTTTCCTATAAATTGCTGGTGATATCGCGATTCCGTTTTTACTAAAATGTAACCAATTTTATAACGGCTAAGAATATAGTAGCGTTCTATTTAACTTTTTTAAAAGATTACAAAAATAAGTAATCACTTTATGTAATGCTATTTAGTTTATTTGTTTTAAACTAATCAGTTCAATAAAAAATTTCCTGAAAAAACTGTTTATAAGAATTTTTTCCTCAAATCTCTAGGATTTACCATTTTCGAGATGCAGCCACTCTCTACACTTATAGGAACACCCTGTACACTTGTCGCATTTGAAATTTAAATGTTTGCTCACTCATACAAAGTGATGATATAGGTACCTTTTTTCTTGTCAATTTTTAAATTTTTTTTTAATTTTATGGTCTACACTCCAAATTATTCCAAGTTTATTTTTTAATTTTATGACTAGTGTGCTTTGGAAAGTAAAAACTTGACAAATCGAATCAAAACTGACTATGTTGACACACTTAATCAATATTGTTACATATGAATACTAAGGTGAGTAAGGGTTGGCATGTTTAGGTTTTAGCGGTTTTCTTAAACCTTGAAGCAAATGTTATGCCAAAACAAACTAATCCACAATTGCACACACTATACAGGTTTACATAACACTTACATCACAATAGATGAAAATTATGTATAAAATATTATACGAATAAATAAATAAATTATTTTCCATAGCACAATATTTATAAAATTTTTAAAAAAAATGTTGAGTAGGTATAAACGAAAATGAGTGTATAGGGTGACATAGAAGAGGTAGCACCTTTCATGAAGGATGGTCACACTTCGAGGAGGTGATCCGCAATAACTCGTCCCCACTATGCACTCAACTCTTACTTATGGCTCCAAGTTGCCACACTCCGGTAAACTGTATTACCTACAGGCTAAACTAAGTAAGGGTAGTTACACAGGCGTCTGATCCAGAGTGGGCGGCCAGTGTGATGAGAAAGGTATCGTGAAGGGCAGCAGCAATCACCAATACCACTATAAGGCGTAAAAGAAATGATCTCATATCGGCTTATTACTGAACTTTTACAGGCATGGCTGCAGCAGTTTGAATCATTGTAATACTGCGGTGATGAAGGCAAGAGGGAAGTCACCTCACTATTTATCCCTCGAACAATCGCCATTATGATTTTAAATATCTCGGTAGCTGGTTGAATATAAAAGGATACTCTAATGAAGAATACGCGCAAGACATTCGTATCCTGGAAACCGGTCTTGTGAAACAAAAATCTGTCAATTCCTCTTCGCAAACAGGTCCTCAGTTGTTACGTATGGTTGGTTTTGCTCTACGGTTGCGAGACATGGACGCTAAAAATCTCAAGCATGAATAGTTTGGAAACATATGAGATGTGGTATTACCATCGCTTACTGAGAAATGTTAATTGTTAATTTCTTACAAGAGGTGGGGGTCGAAATAATACAAAAGTTCCGAGACAGAGTCGCAAATGTTTGCGACGGTATTGCCAGTCACATATTCAATTTGCAGTCTCCTACATGTTCCGGAACATTATTAAATTGATAATTATTTAAATAATGCAAATTCGATATATAAAAAATAATTACAAAAATGTTGCAAATTTACAATTATATGTCAATAGCATTATCTAACATAGTTCTAAATTTGCAACCTGATTACTTACTCGGAACTCAGAATTTATTCAATTATAGTGTTTATAGACAGTCGTCTACTCAAAACATTTTGCATAAAAAATATCAATACTACGATATTGTGATACAGAGACTTTTTTGTAAGAAATTTAGTTCTTTACAAAAAAGTTATTTGATTTTTTCCCGCTTAGCACAAGTTTTGGTGTTCTTAACAAATATCCATTTCAGAAAATCCTTCGTATAAATATGCGAAATACGTCACAATATCATAAGAACTATTGTGTAGCAAAGTTATATAAAAATAACCTTATGATATTTTTTTGTTTTTTGCATATTTATAGCTAATACAATTTTATTTCACACATGATAGATTGGATAGATTTAACAATACTCTTAATATCGAGATTGAGATTTATAGTAGTCAAATAGGTACTATATCGATTCCAAATTTTTGGTATTCAAACGGTTCCTGCTTTTAGATTTGTTAATATTTATAACTGAAATTTTTGTTCTCAAATATAATATATTGATCAAAAGATGCTTCCACATTTTAACGTATTGTTTAATAAACATTTGTAACTATTTTTATTTATTTAATCAACGATAGAAACTCAAAAAACTTCCTTCTTTAAATTTATTTAAAAGGTTTTTTTTATTGTGCACACCAATAAGTTATAGTTGCTTTAATTGTTACGTTGCGGGATGCAACGTAACGAGGTTGACACACACAAGGGAGAATTGATACCTTCAGAGTATAAAAGGGAAGCATGAATAAACCAGTGATTCGATTACCCAAGAATTAACGTAAGTAACAAACATGTAATACTTAGCCTAAGCTTAATAACTAAACTCTGCAGCTCTGCCGGTGTGGAATTCGCCTTCCTGGACTGGTGGAGGAGAACCTGCAGCTCTGGTGGCGAGAGGAGTCCGTCTGCCTGGACCGGTGGAAGCTGATCGGGGCTGCCAACTCCGCCGGAGGGCCCGCCGTCTAAACTTGCCGGATTCTCGGGATTCTGCCCGAGGGTTCGGCCGTTGCTACGGAGGGCTTCCAATGCGCCCAGGGGATATGCCGGTGCCGCGGATTCGGAAGGCTCATACAAACAGCAGTGGCTTCAGATAATTTATTCAATCTGTTAAGGTGCTAACTGAGAGGACAGTAAACCGCGAATCGGCGGTACAGCGATTGATTGTATATTTTGCTGAATGTGTGAATGTATAAATGGCGAATGGTGAATGGTGAGTGGTGATTCGATAACCCGTGGGTAATTTTCACGGAGCTACGTTAAAGCCCGTAGCTCGATAGAAAATGATCCCGATAGAACACTTTCCGCGTACAAAGGTGATGAAGATAACCAATGAAGATAACAATTCAAGGAGGATTGTACGATTTACCTGGTATACAGGGAAAATCGTAACATAATCCTGGACCATTTCCAGATAGGGCAGCAAAATGATTACTAAATAAATCAAGCAATAGTTGGAACATTTGAAAATCAGAAAAACGACATTTTGTTTATTCACGCATTTACCGGCTGTGATACAACTTCAGCGATGTTCAACCAAGGTAAAACAAAAATAATCAACATCATTCAAAAACAAAGTCATTTGGAGGAAGCGATCAAAACGTTTTATGACGAGGATGCTAATCCAGATAATATTGATGCGGCAGGTGAAAAAGCATTTGTAGCAATTTATGGCGGTCGATCCGATGAGAGCTTAAATACGTTACGCTATAATTGCTTTGCTCGATCAATGACAAAGAGCAAATTCAATTTACCAACTTTACCGCCTTCCAAAGCTGCTGCACGACAACATTCGTTGCGATGCTACCATCAAATCCAAAAATGGTTAGGCCGTGAAAAGTCCTTCGAACAATGGGGTTGGAAAAAATATATTTGGAATCCGAAGAACTTGAAATGGAAGTTACTGAACAGGATGAGCAGACACATCCACACACAGATCCTGTCAGTATTCTCGCGTTTTCATCCTTCACCGGAACGAGAAATTGAAATACCTGAACGTCACCCTGATGAGGCACAGTCAGATTTGAGCAACCCAAACTATTTTAATATTATTAGAATTTTCTTTAATGTATGGTAATGTTACATAGATTAGATTTTGATTATTAATTAAAAATAATGTTTTATTTTGTATCAGTGTTTTATTTGAGTTTCTATAAGGTTCATTCATTGTTAAACTTTTAGGATATTCTGAATCTATAAAAGATTTTTTAATTTTTGTAAATCTTGGTTAATAAATTTATCAATTTTATTTTTCGTTGCACTGATTAACTTTTTTATGTTTGAACTTACGATATGATTTAATAGTGTAATAGCACAGATTAATGATGTGGTGGGGTTAAGACAGATGCGAAACTCGAGTTGTAGAGATTCTTTGCGCATGCGTTAATTCTCCATTTATTGTTGGTGTTGTAAACAACAAACGATTTATACGCTTCAATATTTATTTATTATTGTCTAATTTTATCGTGTTTAGGACATAATGAGTATTTAGAAGTGTTTATTAGTGCAGTGCGGTACTACACCCATGTTTACTTTTTAAACCTTATTTGTGTTGGTGTACCTCAATTTATTAATTATTATCTATTTCGTCTCGTATTTATGACTTATTAGTGTTTAGTAGTATTTATTAGTGTTTGCTGTTTGAAAACGTCCCTACGTGTTTTGTGATTGTGGTGTAAAAATGTCTGGTAAGGGTCGTGGTGGAACTTGGTGTATGGTTCCCCTTGCAAATCAAACACTAAACAAAAGTTTTTTGGTCTGCCCAAAGAACCTGAAAGGTAAATTAAAAGTTGTGTATTTTATGAGCTTTCTTAAATTTTACTGGTAGACGTAAATTAGTTTGGAATAGAAATGTTTTTATTAAAATTAAAAATATAGGTTTTTTGTTTTCACAAACGGTTTCATTCAACTTCAATTTTCCAATTATTTATTGTTAGTGTTATAGCAATAAAAAATCCGATATCAACAAGCATGAAGTTTACTTGTTCATACATTCAGTGTATAGGCAATTTTAAAATTCCCGCAAAATAACACCAACAAAAATATGGCGTCTTGTTTGGAGGTCATGAAATAACGACTCCGAAACATCAAACAGACCGACACAGAGTTTCGCATCTGTCTTAACCCCACCACATCATTAATCTGTGGTAATAGTCTACCTGAAGATCAAATAGGTTATACTCTTAATATTTTTAATACTTATGATAACACACTAAATTACGCAATTGAAAAGAAGTAAACCAAAACTATCATTCCTTGATGTAATCTTACATAGATAAGAAAATAACAATATGTACAGAATTGAAAGTTTAACTGGAGCAAATTTTGTAACTTAAAAATCAACGCTTCTCACACAATTCCTCGAACAGGTCAATTTTTGTTTTTAATGGGGCATATTACATAGATGTTTATTTAACTGTTTAATTATTCGAGGGGGTGAAGCAACCCCTATTTTTCGTTGTTTAAATGGATCAGTATGTTGATTTGTTTTTTTATAAAAGCTTGTTCAATTCGGAGTAGGTACACCGACGTATTTTTATAGTTATTTAACAAACAAGTGTATTAACCCGCGATCGGTACCGCTGTTAGATTTTATCTAACATTGTTACATTTATCGATATTTTGTAAAGTCCGTTACCTGTAGATTTCTCCCCGTCTAGCTATGATTTCCCAAGAACCTTCCGCAGCAACCCCCACCATTACTCTGTTCGAGCTTTGTGGCTTACGTGACCAGTGTGCCTTTGTTAGGACTCGAGTAAACTTGTTAGTTAAAATCTAACGCGGTACCTATCGTGTAACGGTAAAGTTTGACATTGTTACTTAGTGAACTAGTTGTTTGGAAGATTTTTTCGCTTTGAAAACTATAATTTTGTGACAAAACTATTTATCTGTGACACTGTGATGTCGTATGAAAAGGAGCAACAGCGATTGTTAGCTCTTTGGGAGGAGATACAAGATGATCTGCCATGTACGTCGGCTAGAAGTGAAAGTGATTTATCAGACGAGGACGATCACTCCGATCACAGTATTCATAATACCGATACAGAGCAATCAGGTTCAGATAGTGAAGATAGTCACGAGGTTCCTCAAATGGAAAGAGAAGTGAAAAATGGTCCTGTATATGCGGGTAAAGACGGCACTCAATGGTTAGTTCATAAACAAACAAAACAACCAGGTAAAACTGCACCTCATAATATAATCACCCAATTACCTGGCGTAAAAGGAATAGCCAAAAATGCGAAGAATGTTTTGGAATGTTGGAAACTTTTTTTCCGATGAAATGATTGATCACATTACAAACTTCACAAATAAGCAATTAGCTAGAGTAAGGCTTACTGGAAGTGACAAACATAATTTGCCAACCGATTTTGAGGAGATCAATGCTTTCTTGGGTATTTTGTATTTGGCAGGTGTAAAGAGGGCTCAACATTTAAACACATCCGAACTGTGGGCGACAGATGGAACAGCTCCAGAATTCTTTGCTGCAACTATGTCGCAACGCCGCTTTCATGCTTTAGTACAAAATATTAGATTTGATGACAAAAATACTCGAGCTGAGAGATCTAAAAGAGATAATTTAGCCGCTGTGCGTCAGATGCTTGACGAATTTACAGAAAGATGCGTCAAGAATTACTCTGTTGGCTCCTACGTAACAGTGGATGAAATGCTGGAAGCCTTTAGAGGCAGATGTTTGTTTAGGCAATACATAGCTAACAAACCTGCCAAATATGGCATTAAAATTTATGCTGTCGTAGATGCTAGAATGTTTTACACGCATAATATTGAAATATATGCCGGCAAACAACCCAGTGGCCCATATCAACTAAAAATGACGCGTACAGTGTCGTAACCCGTCTTCTAAAGCATTGCAGTGGTACTGGTAGAAATGTTACCATGGACAACTATTTTACTTCGGTGCCGTTAGCAAATGATTTAATAAACAACCACCGTCTGACCTTAGTCGGTACATTACGGAAAAACAAGAGGGAGATCCCGCCAATATTTTTGGATACAAAGATACGATCTGTACATAGTAGCATGTTTGCTTGGGGAATGAATTCCAACGAAAGCCTGCTAACTTCATACATTCCTAAAAAGAATAAGAATGTGTTGATGTTATCAACTTTTCACGAAGATGATGAAATTGATGCAAACACTGGAGAGCAGAAGAAACCGTCAGTTATAAGTTTTTATAATCTTACCAAAGGAGCAGTAGATGTGGTAGATAGAATGAAGACTGAATATAATGTAACAAGAGTGAGCAACAGATGGCCATTTACGGTATTTTGCAGTTTACTGAATATTGCTGGTATTAATTCCCAAATAATTTATTACACCAATACAAATCAGAAAACCGAACGGAGGCTATACCTAACGAATTTAGCTAGAGAGCTTACGAAGCCGCACATTATACGACGATCTAGTGTCACTTGTTTATCTATTCCTCTAAAGCAGAAAATCATAAATGTTTTGGGTCGAAAAATTGAGAAAGTTCCAGATAAAAGACTACAACAGGAAAACACTAAACCACGGTGCTCTTATTGTCCAATAAGAAAAAATCGGTTTACGCAGTACTCTTGTGATGGATGTTTGAAGCCAGTATGCAAAGAACATATACATAAAACTGTTTTGACCTGCATGGATTGCTTCAACCAGGAAGAAGATTCATAAGTTTTATTTTATTTTTCACATTTGTCCTGTTTGTTAAAGTTTTTACTTACAGGACCTCTATTCTTGAATTTTGGGGAATTATATTCTCATGAGAAAGACGAAAATTTTTGTCATTCGCATGAGAAAATAATTTCACAAAACTTAAGAATAGGGGTCGTGTATGTATTATTATTATTTTACCATTTTTACAATAAAAAATATTTAAGTTACCAGTTTACATTAGAAAACGTTAATTCTCAAATTATATGAACAAAAATAAAGTTATTGTATTATTTTTGTTAAATTTGATTGACAAATACCTATGCTATATCAACAATAATACTTTTTTCAGGAATAGGACGAATAAAGTAAAAAAATAATGATGTTAGACAAAATCTAACGCGTTACCAATCGTGAGACTGTAGGAGGCGGTACCGATGGCGGGTTAATAATTGCGATTAATAATCGAGATTGTTTAACAAGAATGCGAGCGCAGTAAGCGCACTTGTTAATTATTGAGATTATTAATAGCATTTTAATATTCGAGATACTTACAATATTTTTCAGTCGACCATATTCTAATGAAATGAAAAAAACGTTTAATTTAAAAAAAATAGATAGAGTTCATTAATGAATGATTCTTTCTGTGATTGTAAATACACAGTCGACTGAAAAATATTTTTTAAACAGTGGTCTTTAGTTTCACCGAGACTTAGTCAACATAGTAAAATACCCAGGAAATTAACTTCAGAGTTTTTCAATCTGCTAATTCATGGGATTTTATATTGTAATAACAGAATTGTCATTGTACGTTTGATAACTGCTATAATTGTCGTTTTTCTGATTTTCAAATGTTGAGTCTCTATCGTTGATTAAATAAATAAAAATAATTACAAATGTTTATTAAACAATGCTTTAAAAGTGGAAGCGTCTTTCGATCAATATATTATATTTGAGAACAAAAGTTTTTAGTTATAAATATTAACAAATCTAAAAGCAGGAACCGTTTGAATACTGAAAATTTGGAATCGATATAGTACCTACTTGACTACTATACATCTCAATCCCGATATTAACAGTATTGTTAAATCTATCCAATCTATCCGTTTGCAACTCTGTCTCAAATCTTTTGTATTATTTCGACCCCCACCTCTTGTAAGAAATTAACAATTACAGTATAAATAACGAAAAAAAAGTTTCCGTTTTTTACAAATTTATGCAAATTTACATATGGGTTTGGTACGTTATTTCGAGTGTAGTGCACAGTTTGCACAACTTTTGGAATTTTGTTCAAAAAGTTATTGTAAAATTTGTTAAATATTAAAAATTGACAATGTTCCGTTTGGCCAACAAGGTTGCAAACTGAATATGACATTTTTAATAAGTCTTCTCATATTTCTTTAAGTTTTCACAACTTTTGTAATTCTCTACAAAAAGTTATGGCTAATTGTTGTTATTTTAATTTTTAACAATGTTCCGGACTTCTAAAAAGGTTGCAAATGTGGATTTGGCATTAATATATCATACTTGGCTTTATCGACACTCGTGCGTTTCAAGCATTAAAGCTGTTGCTTAGATAGCGATATACACGTTAAACGCACACATGTCGTTACAATTAACTGTTGGCATTTTTCTTAGTTACTGAGTTTCTTAGTACTAATC
The DNA here is from genome assembly GCA_030710515.1 of Abscondita cerata. Taxonomy (NCBI): domain Eukaryota; kingdom Metazoa; phylum Arthropoda; class Insecta; order Coleoptera; family Lampyridae; genus Abscondita; species Abscondita cerata. Next base: position 215,911 of record JALBCR010000717.1, read on the forward strand.
ATACGTGTCAATGCTTTTACACGAGATGTCGTAAGACACACATTTTGCTTATCATACTTGAACTTATGTCAAAGTTTAAAAAAAGTTTTGGTTGATTTATACCTTTTTCGTTTTAATGACTGGTCTAATATTCTAATAGACAGTTTACTCGAAGATAAACGTCTACGGAGATGATGGCGTCATGTTATGTAAGATGAGAGAGATGGTAATGTTTTTAATTTCTGCGTTAAAATCCCAAAACATTAATAGGCGTTACAAAACTTCAGACGGATGTGACTCCTCACACAGTATGACAGAACAAACTTTCAAATCTCCATTCCTTTCGGAGTTTTCTTTATCTTAAATGCGACACACTGTATAATATTACTTTAATTATCATTTATCTCTTTCATTAAAGTTATTAACTTTGCTTCAACAATTTAGAATTGATAGTGTTTAAAATTAAGTTTATTCAGGTTGGTACTGAAATTAATGTAGTAGAGTATAAATGTTTTAAAAATCTGAAATCGTAACGTTTCTGTGATAAGCGATGAGACACCTCTCTCACGTTACAACTATAGTTTGTTTTGAATTTCAATTATATAGAAATGCAAAATACGCAGGCAACACAAATAACATGCAAACTTGTAACGTAGAAGATCGGCATTGGTATCTCTAAAGATAATTAATAATTCTGAACAATATCAATTTGTAAGAAAAAATAAAATCAATTCGGAAAGTAAACTTGTACAGTTTTGTGTAAACATATTATAATAAACGTTTAATCGATCTTGTTTGCTTACATATTGACTCTACAAGGTGACACATTTTTTCAAATCTATTTACAAATTGGAAAGAATAACAATAAAAAAACTTATTATTTTGTTATTATAACACTAGAAATAAAACATGTAATAAAAACTTTTATAAATAAATTAATTTATAACGCATATTTAATTAACACACATACAATGTAAAATAGAGAAAGTACTTAAAATAAATCACAGCTCTAATAAAATATCTTTTTACTGCGTTTACTGTAGCTGTACGGTGTTTCGAAAATTGTTTGTTACATCGCCCGCAAAAGTAGTTAACTTATTATTCCGGTAGAATTTTTATCTAAAGGAAATTTCGAAAATATTTTATTGGTCATTTTTTTGCATACTCCAGCAATGGTATCTTCCAACACTGGTTTAATTTCTTTGACAACATTTTGCCAATTTTCGTTAATAAATGTATTCATTGCATCACCTACAAATTATTTATAAAAGTACTAAGAATTGGGTGTGCATATTCTTTTAACTTACCAAGATTTTTATCACCGTTAAACAAATTATTTAATTGTAATGTAACATGTCCTAATACAAAATCTACGTAAAAGTCTTTGATGTTAAAATATTCAACCCCTTCCTTTTGTAAACGTTGCGCTTGCATAGTTACAGTTACATCAATATCACCTAAAAATGAATTATTAGAACTTGTGCGTAAATACGGAAAATACTAACTATAATTTCCACAACTTTCACCTTTTCCAGATATTGGTAACATAAGTATGCGTCCTTCCATACTGTACTTACTATTTACACGCAAATGTGGCAAAAATAACTTAATTCTCACACGATCCTTCTTCATATCTATTCTGAAACAGGATGTATAGGAAATAATAATCATACGTGTGTCCCTTACTTTACGCTTTTAAGTTGAAACTGAGATGGACCATACACTTCTATGTCAGTATACATGGATTTAAGAGCAACTCCTCCAGATCCATGATCAAGCACTATCTCTGATATATGAAGCGGTTCCAGACTGGGTACATCAAGGTCTGGAATACCCTTAACCAGCATTGGTTTAATTTTTTCAACAGCTTTTTTATGCATTCGTTTAAATTGGGATCTTTTGGTGGCACACTTGTATATATGATGCTAAAAGAAAATACAATTATTATTAGCGTACCTAAGTAAGTAAAATATTCATATTTACGTAGGGTAAAATTTTTATCAATTGACTTCGTTTTGCACAAAGTAAAAAACGCAAACAGGAACAACAGTACTTGATTCATTTTGTGTGTAGGTTTCACTATTTTGATTAAACTAAACCGGTTTTTTACACTAGTATTTATTAAGTAGAATAATTGTGTAAGTTTTATTTTATCAACAAACATTACAATGTAGTTTTATTACAAATGCAAACTCAGCAATGACCCTTATAAAAATATAACAATACAATATTAACGTATTGTGAATCTAAACTAAACGTGACATAAAATTGAAACAATTTTCTAGGTATGATGATACTCCATAAAAAAGAAATTTGTGTATGTAGAACTAACAATTATAGTCGCCCCCTAGTTTTGCATGTAGCAATTTTATTTCATCGAGGCTTATATTTAAGTGTGTCAATGGTTTAGAAGCTTGTTAATTGTTTATCTTCAAAAACCTCATAAAAACAATTTTACAATAATTGTAAAAGCAACTGGCAGTGTTTAATAAGTGCCGAACAGTCTTGCGGAATTTTACCTTTACACAATTTTGTTAAAAAGAGTTTTCTTATTGGTATGCCATTAACAAAATTCAATTAAGTTACGAAGTAGTTGCATACAGTTACGTAAATTAAAATGGCTAAAACAAGCAAACGCAAAATTATAAACCAATTTAGAATATATATTACGTATAAAGCTCGCACGATTGATTATTGCACATAATTTTTATGATGGAAGCATATATGAATATACATGTACTTATTATAAGTAATGCAACTTTCTTGATTTTTCTACTATAAGAAAGGAAGTGGTTGCACCGATTGCTCACTTTAATTCCTTGTTTTGTAATAGTGTAATTATGTACCACGTAAAACAAAAATAATAAAACGTACAATTTAAAACTCTAGTTATTTCTCAATATGTCAATTAATCAATTTCCTATTCGATTGCAAAATTTTAATAATTTAGTTTGTAATTTGCGTAATTATCTTATAAAGTTTTCATTTTTATATGTTTGATTTAATTATTTCTTCTTTGATTATGTATAGTACAGCTGTATTTATTGTGCAGTCAAAAAATATAAGATATATACAATTATTATTTTTGTATTAGTATGCTGTTCTTTAATAATTTAAGTCGTGGAAAAATAGAAAGAGAAGTTTCAAAAGTAACAAACCAAGAGCAAAGCGCCCTTATGACCATTAAGGTTAATGTCCCTCGACAATTAAGAAAATAATATGAGTAATCTTTAACCAAACAAATTTGTTAAATCATCATCGTCACTTGCATAAGAGTTCTTCGATATTTAATCAATTTTTCATCTTTTTACTAAGTTTGTGTATTAGGTATAACTTTGCTCCTACACAAGTAATTATTTAGCATGAATTAATTTTTGTACAAAATCTGTGAAATAACGTATTAGTGGCAACACTGCAATTGTTATTTGACATATAAGCGAGGACGCACACCAAAGATGCATGCAACATGTGTGTAGCAAATGCACTAAGAAGCATTTAATGCTTCTTTATATTTATATGTTCAAACGCACACCGCGTAAACATTTGCTGCGTTGCAGATTATGTGGCGAGAAAGCACTCACGCTGCAATTTTCGAGATTGGACATGTACACTCAATAAAAGAAAAATGAGACAGTTGGGTCGGCAAAATTAAATGAGCATATCTACTTTAAGGATTACTCTTTGCTGATTCATTCACATATCCTAAAGGCTTGTTTGCAATGTCAATAAATTTAGATAATACGATTTTTAGAATTGTTTTGTTTAAATTGCCGTCGTATGACATTTATAAATCCGTTACTCTTATTACTAAACAATTTTTTCTATTATTATTAATTTATATTTATGCGATAAAGAAAGTGAAAAACGTAATAATGGGTATGACCTTGTTTCTGATTATACTCTTCACGTAATTGTCCCCCAGGCATTCAAGCATTGCAGAGTATTGTTCAATTTTTGGAACAGTGGTAAAAAAAATAAAACAGCAGTTTTTTAAATACAACATAAGACAATATTAAACAATCATCATTAAAAAATGTGAGACATTAGCAAATAATCTAGTTTTATATCTATTTATTATTACTGAAAATTGAAAAAAATATTTCTAAATTAAGGAATTGTTTTCTGTGTTGACTTACAAATACATGTAAATCAACATTTTCTATTCAAATTAGGGCATACTCATTCGAAAACGGATTAAATATGGCAACATAATTTTTCTGATTTTGTATCCCCTGTAATTTCTGTTTATATTCTTATTTATCTGATAACATAACTAGGTATTACTTGTAAAAAATTCATGTCAATGCAAATATTTTATGATCTGCAAAGAATATCGAACAGTCTGACAATAGTAGTTTTTTGAATGAGTTCTTGTGTAAATTGGGCGTTTTTAGCACGAGTGTCTTTTCAAAACGCGAGTGAAATAATTTTAAACTACTGAACAATGTTTCTTTGATGTTTCAATAAAGAAAACAATCAATTCTATTTTTAAGCATAGTCTTTACAATTATATATAGTATATACAGTCAGTAAATAAATAATAAAAAAGTAGAGAAGATGAAGAAGGAGATAAACTAATAATGGGTGTGGCCTCCTTGGTTTTGGATACATTCTTGCAAACGAGTGGGTATTGATGTTACAAGACGGTTTAAATAATCCACATCAATTGTCCCCAGGCATTTTCAATCGCTGCTGTTAATTCGTTTCTATTTTGTGGGATAAAGTTTATTCCTTGCTGTTCTTGAATTGTATTCACCATTCGTCCCCAAACATTTTCTATTATGTTGAAATCTGGACTTTTAGCTGGCCAGGGCAACACACGTAAATTGCTCTCCCGTACCCAGTTTCGAACAATGGCGGCTGTGTGAACAGGAGCATTATCCTAGAAACAATAAAAAACTTATCAATCAAAATAATAATTTTAAATCAAGAAAAACGAGTTTAATAATATATTCAAACAAAAATCAAAATATACTTAATAACTATTTAAAAAAAACCTATTTGGTAAAAGTTAATAAACATAAACAGTAAACAAACCTTTCTATACATAAGAATACTTACATGTTGAAAAATGTAATCTTCCTCTGGATAGAGATTTTGAACTGATGGCACCATAATATTTTGCAAAATGTTCAAATATCTGTCAGCATTTAAACGACCATCGATGACCGAACATACTCCTGGGCCTCTAGAGCTTATCCATCCCCACACATTTACAGAAAAAATAGCCGTTACGTTTTTTGTGTTGATGTAATCAGCCTCATACCGATTTCTTTGAGTTCGGTACACTTTCACTGGACCATCGTTAAAACTTTTAAAGGGGTTTTTTCATCACTGAAAATGACGTTGTTCCAAAACTGTAGTGGTTGGTTCACATATTGTCTGGCGAAATCTAAGCGGTTTCTCTTGTTTGCCTCGCTTAGGGCTTCTTTGGAAGCAGCTGTATATTTCTTTATCCCATTTTCTTTCAACCTTGCTGCAGCAGTAACTAGGATCCAGGAAATTCTGTTTCTCGTATAGCATTCCTACAGGTTGAAAATGGATTTTCGGCGACATACGCAATCAACGCTTCATCTTGGGCCGGCGTAGAAATTCTTCTTCTGCCACTGCCAATTGCTCTCTGTACTGTGTGCTCTCGTTCCCACTTTATACGCACACGTCCCACAGTAGCATGTGAGACGTTTAACATACGAGCTACTTGACGCACACTAAGGCCGTTGCCCAACTCTGCTACAATTCGAACTTTTAAGTCGGTTGGTAAATGTGCTGGCATTTTTAAAAACGATCAAAATAAAATGAACAAAATTAACGTTTACTGTCTGTATTTATTATATTTTTACTCCCCTCTTCTAAGGAGCTACTAATTGCTCACAATTGTAATAATACCTCGAAATAAGAAATGTTATTAAGTATGTATTGGTGACAACATACTTAACTAATTATATCGACTAATACATCCATTGTATTGTATTTACAAAAGTTACCAAAATAAGGAAACATAAGATTAACTTTTAATGACTATTATTATAATAGCTAAAACATCCGCCAAAATTGCAACCATTAATGCACTTTCTAGGATAATGCTCCTATTCACACAGCCGTCATTGTTCGAAACTGGATACTATATATAATTGTAAAGACTATGCTTAAAAATAAAGTTGATTGTTTTCTTTATTGAAACATCAAAGTAACATTGTTCAGTAGTTTGAAATTATTTAAACACTATTGTAGAACATTTTGACCGATTACACCGACACAAGTTAAATTTAATCCAGATTAAAACAATCGTTGCTATGGTTTTAACAATTGTATCCAAGTTTTTAACTTAGGTTAAATTTAATTTGTGTCGATGCAACCGGCCATTAAAGTTCTAAAAAAGTCTCCTATAATTTTTCTTTCTTTCAAAAGTCTTTATCTGATATTTGTATAAAATATTTTTGAAGATCATATTATTATGTATAAATTTTGTTTGTAGTTCTCTAACGTCACAATTTAAAATTTTTCTCCTGTGTCAACGGGATATTTTAGTATTCAATAAAATGTCAAACAAAACGTCAAACTAATTTTAAGGATTCTAAACGACTTTAGCGTTTCAGAACGTCCTGTCGAATAAAAAAATGTTGTTTTTAATTCGTTCTTATGAAAATTGGGCATTCAAACTGTTCGATATTCTTTGCAGATCATAAAATATTTGCATTGACATGAATTTTTTTAGTAGGTATTTAAAAAAACTGCTGTTTTTTATTTTTTTACCACTGTTCCAAAAAATTGAACAATACTCTGCAATGCTTGAATGCCTGGGGGACAATTACGTGAAGAGTATAATCAGAAACAAAGTCATACCCCTTATTACGTTTTTCACTTTCTTTATCGCATAAATATAAATTAATAATAATAGAAAAAATAGTTTAGTAATAAGAGTAACGGAGTTATAAATGTCATTTACGACGGCAATTTAAATAAAACAATTCCAAAAATTGTATTGTCTACCAAAACTAGAAAACATAGGATTAACTTTTAACGACTATTAATTATAATAACTAAAACATCCGCCAAAATTGCAACCATTAATGCAGTTCTTAATTTTACATTACTATTTACTATTTATATATAATTTTGGGGCAAGTAATGAACGCTGTATTTATTACAACGGCTTAGAATAACTTCAAGAGAAAACAAGTAAATGTTACTTATAATACAATTTCTGTCTTTCACTCTTTTAATGCGATAAGAAGCAGGAATTAAAAAAAATATATTCAATGTTAATTATTTATATTTGGTATTCAGTTAACCACCTGGCATATTGATGGGATTTAGTAGAAATTAATCATTAATTGTCATTAAATGAATAAACATTAACAAATTGTTTAGTAATAAGAGTAACGGATTTATAAATGTCATACGACGGCAATTTAAACAAAACAATTCTAAAAATCGTATTATCTAAATTTATTGAAATTGCAAACAAGCCTTTAGGATATGTGAATGAATCAGCAAAGAATAATAACGTTCATATTGACAAATGTTCGTTGTTGAATTGTAAACAATATGGATATGGTCAGGTAAAACTAATCCTTAAAGTAGATATGCTCATTTAATTTTGCCGACCCAACTGTCTCATTTTTCCCTTTATTGAGTGTACATTATTTACGGCTCAAAGCTATAAGCAACACGTTAAAAATGAGAGACGATTTAGAGTTTTGTATTGCATTTATTCAAGAAATTGAACGAAATCCACCACTTTACGATTACAATCTTCAAGAATACAGTATCAGAAGGATAACGGAAGTAATTTGGACGAAAATTGAAAAAAAATTAATGAATCTGGTAAGTTATCTACATCTACAGTTTATTACTACTTTTATGCTGTATAGTTATTTTGCAATGACACTAAACCATAAAGTTTTACAAAATATTCACACAAATAGTCTTTATTTTCAACAGCTTCATTACTTGGTCTTCCTCCATGATGGCGATGAATTGAAATTTTTTCCGTGCTTTCAGAGTTTATATTACACTTAATTTTTTTATTTATTTTGATAAAGTTGTGCAATACGCAAGCAGCTTTGACAATTTTAACAACTTTATCAACGGAACAAGAAATAGAAGTTTCGAATACACGAAATTTTGAAACAACCATACCAAAAATGCATTCCACAATTTTTCTTCCCCTGGTTATCGATAGTTGTATATCCGACGATTGTTGTTGAGGAACCGTTGATTGTATGGTCTCATTATGTTTGTATGTAAAGGAAACGCCTCATCTGTGGCAAAATAGAATGGTAGTGAACGGCCAAATTCTTCTTCACCTGGCAACGGTGACGGTCTAGGAATATTTAAAGTGGAAGGTGGAAAGTTATACGTTCCTCTTATATCCGCACCTTAAATACTAAAACCAAAAGTGGTTCCGGTGCAGGAGCAAAAAGGAATATTATCTAGCACAATATTTGCGCTTTTAAATCCTTTTACTAAAAGTCGCACACAAGAAGGAAATTTAAGTAATAGAACGACTGTTACAAATACTCAGGAATTAAACGAGGATTTTAACGACTCCCAAGATCAAGGTTTTGCTGATACATCATCACATGTATTTTCAAGGGATGATGAAACAATGGTTAATAACAACATTAATTCACCTTCTTCAGTTAATTCACCACCGCCAGCACTATTCAATGAACCTTCCACTAGCAAACAATCAAGAACATCTTCACCATGTTTAGAGAAATCGTACAAAGAGAGACCTCTTAACGCTGTGGATAAATGCGCTATCGAATATTTTACAATGAAAAAACAAAAGGCTGAAGTAACAACAACAGAGAAAAACCTGTGCGAGTTATTTTTGTTGAGTCTGGTTCCACATATGAAATCCATGACAGAGCGACAACAGTTACGTTTTCAAAGAGGAATACTGGATCTGATTGAAAATATTAAATATAAATCGTTCGTCCATCAAGTCAATTTTCACATTATTCCGACCATTCTTCATCCATCAATAATTCACATACATATACAAACGAACAAGCAGAAGCACTACAGACTCAGCAATTTATTTTAAACTCTTATCAAAATTAATATCACCTATGTATATTAGATTTGTTACCTTAATATGATTAATAAACGATCCTCCGCCGACACTGACTCTCTGTAGTTTGTATTTTGTTTGAATAAACGGAATTTCACAAAATTCTGTAATATGAGTAGAACTTATCTGGGTCGTTTTTTAACTCTTCACTGACTATGAAGTTGCCATGTCGTTTCCAACTTTTATTGTAAGGGTGGACCCAGTAACGCCCGTCTTTTTTGATTTTGAATTAAACGCCACATCAAAAAATCATCATCTTCTGACGACGACATGATTACAAATGTGGCGCTTGCTCGGTGTGCGTGATGAAGATGTTATTAGCATTTTTTGGAGGAAACAAATGCTGTAACGCAAATGATTGCTGCATGCTGCATGCATCTTTGGCGTGCGCCCTTACTTAGAGTTCACGAAAGTGAATCAAAATAATTGTGGTTAAATCTGTCTTCATCTTGAAACAGGTAGAAAGAGGTAAGGATTATTTGATCAAGTCTTATATCTTATTTCCTGAATGTAATCAATAATCTTTCATTTGTTTCCTATAATATCGTTAAAATGTAACCTCTTTTCCCGGCATGGTCTTAGATTGCACCACAGAATAGAGCAAAGTTACCCTGACTGATTTTTTGAATGTTGTTTCGTGATTGAAAAACAATTTCAATTTGATTTTAATATGACAAGAAATTACAAAAGAACAGTTGATGCGAAAAAGCACAAAAATTACTCAGAGGAGAATATTTACCATCAATTGAAAATAATGACTTGACCCAAAGAAAGTTTAACTAACAATATCGCATTCCACGCCGGGCAATTATAACCACTTAAAAAAGTTACGACCGGGAGAACTATCTAGACCACCTGGTGCTCTAGTCACATTTACAGTAAAAGAAGAAACTTTATTCGTATTGTTACGATACGATTGCAATTGTATGCAATTACATTTTATATTTTCTTTAGTTAAACAAAATATTGTTTATAAATTATGATTTACTGTATGATCTAATCTTCCGATGACTTACTCATCATGCACTAGCAGCATGATTCGATTCGATATCTTTTCCTATGGAAAACCTTATCACATTAACTTTTGCAAATATTCTTTGTTAATGCGGTTATGTTACATCACCATTAAATCACAAATTTTGCAATAACGCGGGATGTGGTTCAAATGGAAATATCACACAGGATATCGAACTCGTATAAAAGACTCCAGGCAGAAGCACTAAGGACAGTTAACAGCAGTCAACGACAGTCAGTGACAGTCAGTAACAGTCAATAACAGTCAACAACAGTCAAGCACACGTTGTGACATTTTCATACGCCGAGTTCTTATATACCAGTTCGATATGACGAGTGTAATCATGTAAGTGTTTGAACCAATTATAATTACTGCTTTTTATTTCAATAAACTTGTTAAATGCTTATATATTTAATTGTGGATTATTCCTCTTAAAAAACCAACTATGATACCGGTTGAGAGTCACGACATCTCGCAAACGCCCAGCTACAACCCCCGATCGTGACAAATGGTGGAGGTGCCGTTCTTTTTTCTTCTAATACCGTTCATTCTACTATATAATGACAAATACTTGTGCAATTTCTGCAACCCTTATTGTTCTTATAATATCTGTAACAATTTTAAGTCTAACTTATGTTTTTATCAAATGTAACGTTTTTAATGAGTATTCCAACGTCAAGTACCCCTAAACATAACTATCAAACACGAAGCTTATCTAAATACCCTAAATTAAGTGCAATTTACCCACATTTACGGTCACGTTCTTCTTCACCAAAACTGCCCAATACGGCAAATCAAAATCCAATAATTCAAAATCCTATTAATATGGCACATGCAAATTTAACTATTGAAGGGCAGCAACTACAGATGCTACTCCTGTATTTCCAAAATTTATAAGTCCAGATAATTATATTCCTGGAGAAACAAATCCCCATACTTTCTTAAAAACTTTTAATAGAGCTGCTAAAGCAAATCATTGGAGTTCAATTAATAAAATTAATTTCTTTGGAAACTATTTACAAGGTACAGCCTATAAATGGTATAACGACTACGTAGAAAATGCAAGTAACAGAACTAAAACTTGGGAAAATATTTCTGAAGATTTTCTCGATTATTTCGAAGATTCCCCATTTTCAGTCGATTCATTAGATCGTCTAATGAACCGCAAGCAAGCTCCTAACGAGCTGGTACTTAAATACTTTCACGACTTCAAGGAAATTGCCTACGAAATAGTACCACCCTTAAATTGCGACTACCTTGTCCAACATTTTAGGAATGGACTACAACCAAATTTGCAAGTTTATTTTCTAAACCGCTTTCCAGTACGAAAGGGATGGACTTTAGATTCTTTCAAAGATGCCGCCACGGCACTTTCATATATTCAACAAGCGAAAGTGAAACACGAATTAGAGAATTGTACAAACTCATTGCTTTCCTGTGCTCTGACACAAGTAAATAAATCTGTAAATTCAATACCTCCTCAACAAAATATGAATAATTTTCGAAAAACATACAATAATTCCAATGGACATGTTCGAAATCAAAATTATAACAATTTTCGATTTAATCAACGAACGCCTGATACGCGACCAATCTGCTACAATTGTAATCGACGAGGTCATTTAGCAGTAACTTGCAACAGTCGACCAACTTATATTAACAAAAATAATAACCGCCCTAATTTCAGAAATAACTCCTTTAATCGAGTTAATAATAATTCCAATAATACCCTAAGCGTACTGTCACATTTTCTAACCCACGATTTCCAAACAGCAATAATAGAAATAACTTCAGACGATCACAATCTCCAGCCCGATTCCAACGGGAACGAAACCCAAACGATCACAGGCGGCTCGATACACGCCAATAATCGAGTCCGCCAACGACAACAAAGATTTTAAGGAATACCTAATTAATATAAATTCTGTAGATACAAAAATTTTGACGATAAGTGGCTTAATTGATAATAATCCTATGCATATCATTGTAGATACGGGTAGTTATTATAATATAATTTGTAAAAAGTATGCTAACAATTTTTCACCTACTACAAATGCATTCAACCTAAGTGCAGCGGGAAATTTCAAAATCCCCGTGTTAGGGAAAATTTATGTACAATCACCATTAATAACCTTGATATAACTTTAGAAACTTTAGTAGTAGATCAATTACCAGTACCATTAATACTAGGTACAAAATTTTTAGAGGAATTTAATGCTTTGATAGATTTTAATAACTTCAATATTACTTTAACTAATAGGAACTTAGGGAAAATCGTAATTCCTTTTCTTAATAATAAACATAAAACCAAAGAAAATGCTTGACTAATATTAAAGATAACATTACACGCGATATAAAAATTTATTTGACTCATGATGTCACATTAACCACTAACAATCCACAATCTGTGATAGTAAACGCGGAAGAAAATAATTGCTTGTTATTAGATAGTAATTGTAAATTTAATTTTAGACCAACACCAGATTTATTTAACAAAAAATCTGTAATCGTAGACAAGAACCCTTATATTTCAAATAATCAATTGCATGTTAATTTAGAACTCTTAGTACGAGACCAAGTAAAATTATTCGAAAAAACAACAGTAGGTTATTTAACAATTTCTGAGGATTCACCAAAAGGAAATACTAACCATTACTAATAAACCAAATATTATTCATAATATTTCAACAAATTTATCAAACACGCAACGTACCTTAATGAATAATCTCTTGACCGAATTTAATGACATTTTCGCAGAATCAGCAAAAGACATGGGCTATACTAATTTAGTAACCCATAATATTGACACTAACGGCGCGCAACCCGTAAAAGTCGCCCATACCGAGTTTCTCAGTCGGAACGAGAAATTATTAATGACCAAATACAAGAAATGTTACAAATGGTATTATAGTTCCCTCGAAATCAAATTATTCCTCGCCCATAATTCTCGTTAAGAAGAAAGGGGAGATTTTCGTTTTTGTGTTGACTACAGAAAGCTCAACGCGATAACAAAAAGAATAATTACCCCTTACCTTTAATTGATGATATATTTCAATATTTAAATAAAGCACGATATTTCACATGCTTAGATCTCTTCTCAGGATATTGGCAATGTGGTTTAGACCCTACGAGTCAAGAAAAACTGCTTTCGTTTCACCAGATGGACTTTTCGAGTTCACAAAAATGCCATTTGGTTTGTGTAATGCACCAGCAACTTTTATGAAATTAATGGATAATGTTTTTCTGGTCTAAAATGGAAAGAGTTAATAGTTTACTTGGACGATATATTAATTTTCAAATACTTTCGAAGAACATCTTGTACGTTTACGGCATGCGTTTGATAGGATCCGTCAAGCCGGACTAACGCTAAAACCATCTAAATGTGAATATGCCAAAAATCAAGTTCACTTATTGGGGCATATCGTTTCAGACGTAGGAATTTCACCCGATCCTAGCAAACTAGATGCTATAAATAAATTTCCTCATCCAAATAATGTCAAACAACTTCAAAGTTTTCTTGGTTTAGCAAATTATTATCGTAAATTTATTCATAATTTTTCGCAAATAGCCCGTCCTTTGTATGAGCTGACCAAAAAAGATACAGACTTCTATTGGAAAGAAGATCATGAAATAGCTTTTCAAAATCTTAAGGACCGTTTAGTTTCTTCACCCGTGTTAACATATTTCGACCCTGAAGCACCCAAACAACTTCATGTGGACGCTTCCGGATTAGGAATAGGAGGAGTACTGTTACAACAACAAAATAATGAAATGCACCCCATAGCGTACATATCACGTAGTTTAACTCAAGCCGAGAAAAATTACTCTATCTCCGATTTAGAATGTCTAGCAGTTGTATGGAGTTTGACGCAATTACGTCACTTGATTCATGGTAGACCGATTACCGTTGTTACTGATCATAATGCAATTTGTTTCCTACAATCTTTAAAGAATCCAAGCGGGAGATTAGCCCGTTGGTGTATTAAATTATCAGAATTCGATTTTAAAGTGATACACAAGCCGGGATTAGCACATAGAGACGCCGACTGTCTTTCACGAAATCCAACTGCAAACCCAGTTGAACAAGAGGACGACGATATTCTTGATATTCCTACATTCTTATTACAACCAAATGATATAACCGTTCATCAACAAACAGACTCAAAACTTTCAACATTATTTAAAGCTCTAGAAAACCCAGACTCAGTTTCAATAGGATTAAGAAAACGAAGTTCGAATTATGTACTAAAAAATAATATCTTATATCGTAAAAATCATTTACCAGAAGGATCACCTGAACTTCTCGTAGTACCCGATAACTTGAAACATGAAATTTTATATAGTCATCATAATGATCCTCTCTCGGGACACTTAGGCATCACCAAAACTTACCACAAAATTAAAAACCGTTATTATTGGGACAATATACTCAAAGATGTTCAAAAATATGTTAAAGGTTGTGCCGATTGCCAAGCACGAAAAGGCGAAACACATTTTAAGCCCGCGGGGCTACTACAACCAATTCCAGTATCTTTACCTTTTGACAAGATAGGAATAGATCTTTTAGGACCATTTCGAAGAAGCAAAAATGGTAACACAATGATAATAGTAGCTACGGATTACGCCACCAGATGGGCCGAGACCAAAGCTTTGCCAAGTGGGAAAGCGGGACCTGTCGCAAAATTTATCTTAGAAAACATCCTAACTAGGCATGGATCCCCACGATTCATGTTAAGCGACCGAGGAAAAACGTTCCAGTCTGAACTAGTGACAGAATTGTTGAAAATAATGGGAGTTCGTACTTGTTTTAGTACATCATACCATCCTCAATTTAATGGTTTGACAGAACGATTCAACAAAACATTAGCCAATATGTTGTCTCTATATACAAACACAGCACAAACGGATTGGGACCAATATTTACATCAGGTGACATTCGCCTACAATACAGCGGAGACAAGACACGACCAAAGTATCACCTTTCATTCTGGTATATGCCAGGGAGGCGATACTACCAACGGAAGCAACTTTGTTACAAGATATTACCTCAGAAGACATCCGACAAATAGAGAGAGAGCTCTTAAATTCGAAACGAAGCAATAGAAAATATCCATAATAAACAAGGTAAAGATAAATCGCGGTATGATTCTAAGCATCGCGACGTTCATTTTGAAATAGGAGACCAGGTTAAAGTATTCACGCCATTCAGGAAGGTAGGACGAAGTGAAAACTCTTATTAAGATGGTTCGGACCATATAAAATCATAGGAAAGAAAGGAGACGTCGATTATTTGGTTCAAATGGCCGACATCAAAGTCTAAAGTTGATATAGTGCATGTTTCACGAATCCTCCCCTACCATGATCCCTGGACATTAGAAACATAACCAATTCTTACCTGTTTTTCTATAGCTAGTTAACCTATACAAATAATATCATAAACATAATTGCCGTGAGGATAACAATTAACCACTCCATTCGCATGGCAGAATGAGACATGCATACTCATGCATGAAACGCTTTTTATGGCTATAACCAATAATCAAACCCTAAAGACTATTTCTGGAACTTCATTACTATTGTAAGCCCTATCACGATAAATTGTGTTATTTGCCACGGTTCGACTCTGACGCAATTTATGGTCCTCAGTGCGCTTATAAAATGTACAGTGGAGCGACAGTGGAGGATTTGAGCCAACATTGTTCCTTTCGCTGTCACGCCTCCCAATCAATGTTAATTTCTGAGATAGACAGTGATACTTTCATTATCACACACCCCAAGAATAAAAAACAAGTATAATGTGTCCAAATAATAATTTTGATGTAGAAGAAAGTAATTATAACCAACCAGGTGCGTTACAAATCCAGTTACCCTGTCAATGTTCGTTACTTGTTAATGAAAAGGAAGTAATATCTCCACGCTTTCCGTGTTCTTCAAATGAAAATTCAAACCCTGAATTGACACATGTACTACCAGCGACATGGTCAAAATTAAAAACATATGTTATTCAATCAGCGAAACACGAAATAATATTTAATAATATGTCTGAATGTATAGACACAAATTGGACGACCACAGTCCCTCATATTTAAACCTGTCGACGACGTCAATTATAGGAAAATTAAAGGAATCTCTCGACCTTGCAATTTCCAACACACCAAGTTCACTTTATTCGTTTTCAAAGTGACACCACGTTTATGTGTGGAATATAATTTTGTCCCTTTTTGTGTATATTTGTTATAAAAGTAAATCAACGAGGTGGAGCCATGACTGCTCTCATACACCCTATATTTGCTTTTAACACAGATACCAATGAGGTCAAAGAATCTTAACCTATGTCAGTAGTATATCTCTTCGTGTATTTTGTTTTTAGTTATATTATGCAGGCAATGCTTATTTGTTGTATACGCCAATGGACGATTATGTTCAAAGCAAAAACGCAACTAAAAGCTGATAAGGGAGACGTTTCGCCCTTAGCAGGATGAGCAAACCCTATGAAAGATCCACCGGAAAAAGTAAGAAACCGTGGACTCAGAAGAATTGTCAAAGATAGACAACGTATTTGTAGTCGATATCGAAAGGACAATCTCCCAACAAAATCGTTGCTGGATGTTTCTCGAAGACTACCGAGCTATAGCACGCAAGAATAAATAATTTTATGAAGATATTGTAAGTATAAAGAAGAAGATATTGTAAGGCATAAAGAAGAAAATTGTTGTAAGTATATAAAACTCAAAGTGCGCACGTTAGAATTTTAGTCAATCTACCTTTAACGTCATAAAAGATTAGTGAATTTTTCTGAAAAATAGACCTACAAAATATTTCGAAAAAAATGGGTTGGACGCTGGGACGCTAGCAATTATCCAATCTCAAAATTTCAGTTACAATTTTATAACCAATCTATGATTAGGAAGAATTTGTTTTGACTTTAAAACTAGAGGAAACGATACGATAAAATTTAACAATGAGTAAAGGAAGTATTTTATTGTTTGGATTACTAATAGTAGTAACCACAGAAGTGCGTAAGTTAAACGCAGAAATTTATAAAAACGTCAGGGATATACTTCTAGAGAGACTTCCAGTGATATTAATTTTTTACTCCAAACGACAACTCATTATTATTTCGTTTTGCAAAACCAAAACCACTAGATTGACAGAATAAGTTCCATCAGATTTATGTACAGCACTCAAAATATTTGTAATTCTTTACGAGTCACCGAAAATTATTTCGATAATGGAAATGTATTGAGTTAGATTCTAAACCGATAAAATGATGATGATAAGATTCTAGTCGATGATGGTGAAATTTATGATTTCCAGTATGCCACTAGAAATCACGTAAAAAGACTTTCACTAAAGTAATTACGAAATGCTATTTTAACAAAACGAATATTAGAACGGGGAAAATTAATAGTTCGTGAAGGAAGTTATCGAAGCAATTTAGACGATCTTCCAGTAAAGAACAAAACCTATGATAATAAAGAAACTTTAGAAATAATTTTGTTAGGACTATCAACAACGTTATGAATGGACACGTGCTTTTGTAACAATGTGTCAGAACAAAAGATTACAAATAGACATTATTAGTATGGGATTATGTTAAAAACGCCTTAGATGGAAGTTAAAAATCAATATTCAGTATATGATTATGTTTTAGCGCTAACCACATTATCCGGAATATTATACGTTACCCCTTATCGAGTGCGTCATTTCCCCTGAAGTAGCAACAATTGCCATATATGTACTTTTGCCCTAGGTAAAAAAAGAAAGAACTTACCGGACTCGCAATGAAGAAGACTGTGACACCTACTTTTTGCATGGAATGATTATACGTGTTCAGTAGACATTCCATCAATTATCATCGCCATTACTCGTATACGTGATCAATGGACGATTTTAATACCAAAGTGCGACCCTTTTCGTGAAGGAACTTTTGTCTAGTTACCCGAAACTAGAAGTGCTGGAACATTAACATTGCTGTTGCATTAAGCAATTACTAACAGGAGGTCCAATTAAACCATTTCAAGCTGTTTGTCCAATAAAGTGCCGTGAAACTGGAAAACACGAACAATTTGTAGACACATATTACAAACCAAAGTTTTCAGTGACACACCCAAAGACAGATTGTAGTGTTAAAGTGCCCAAATCAACGTCACACCGTTACAAGTGGAACCCAATATTGGTTCTTTGTGGATCAATATACCATGTGGATGCAATTTCGAAGATCGAACTAATACCACGAGTTACCCAACTTATAGCTGCGTAGACAAGAAAAATAACATACAGCCAACAACACTTAGTTCCAGCGGTATGGACACAATTTCAGGTTTAACCTTAACCCCGTGGGATCACCGTACTACCACAATTCGACAGCCTACATAGCTGCCTTGATCAAAAAATTGGATTGAAGAACATATCAAAATACCTCAACGCCTATCCTAACGTATTTCGTTATACTTAATTTTTACTCATACTCAGTATAATAAGTATTAATGCTTACGTATATTTTTTACATTAAAGGCCAAGCTGACTCACTACCAACGGACGAAGTTCAGCCCGACCGAGAAAAGTACATTTAAACTCGGATCCGTGAAGTTTTCTAATCCAAAGAAGTCATTCGTCAGGACCACAAAAGGAACCTTACAAGGCCACCTACAAGAAGAGGACGCTGAATATTTAGCTCCTAACGATAAGCTAAACTTGTCACGTCATCAACCACTACCCCCGAGTAACCCACACCCATTACTGGTTTCACAACAATTCCCCAATGAACAACAACATCCAAACCTTCGACACCCACCGCTAGTGTATCACCACATTCATATTATGTGCCAATGAACAAAAAACAATATGTACCCTTTAAAGGTCAAATGTTTGCTACAGACACTTAACGAATCACACCACAGCACTATGCCGGACTACAATTTAGTGAAGTGATAAGTATTGTGCGACGCCTGATAAAGCTAACTTCCCATAAACGACTTTGTGCAATCAACGGACACATGTGGTTTTAGATGTAAGGTTTAGAATAGATTAAGAAGTTGTGAATGAAAAGTTATAAAATTCTCATTTTTCGTTATTCCAACCGAGCAAGGAGGTTGACCCCATAGCAGACCTTCCTGACGGGTTCTTCAAACGCCGTCACAGAAGGAAGTTGGAGGGCCCAACTTTTCTTGGAAGGGGGAGTAATGTTACGGATACGATTGCAATTGTATGCAATTACATTTTATATTTCTTTAGTTAAACAAAATATTGTTTATAAATTATGATTTACTGTATGATCTAATCTTCCGATGACTTACTCATCATGCACAAGCAGCATGATTCGATTCGATATCATTTCCTATGGAAAACCTTATCACATTAACTTTTGCAAATATTCTTTGTTAATGCGGTTATGTTACATCACCATTAAATCACAAATTTGGCAATATCGTAGCGCGGGATGTGGTTCAAATGGAAATATCACAATATGATATCGAACTCGTATAAAGACAGCGCGCAGAAAGCTTACTAAGGACAGTTAACAGCAGTCAACGACAGTCAGTGACAGTCAGTAACAGTCAATAACAGTCAACAACAGTCAAGCACACGTTGTGACATTTTCATACGCCGAGTTCTATATACCAGTTCGATATGACGAGTGTAATCATGTAAGTGTTTGAACCAATTATAATTACTGCTTTTATTTCCCAATAAACTTGTTAAATGCTTATATATTTAATTGTGGATTATTCCTCTTAAAAACCAACTATGATACCGGTTGAGAGTCACGACACCTCGCAAACGCCCAGCTACAACCCCCGATCGTGACAGTATTTTGCATACAAAAATTTAAGTGAACATGGTTTCCTCTTTAACTACAATGAATCTTCGAGTCGTGATAAAATTATATTTGGAGAAAATTGTCGGCAAAATAAATAAGTTTAGAGATAATTATCCAGGAGCAAAAGGAATATATTGCTTTTTAAAGAGAAACCCGTTTTTATCGCGAAGATTTGCTACAAATAATCAACAGACTCCGACAGAACATATTGAAAATTTGAAGGAGGTAGTCAAATATGTTCCACCAAAAAATATGTGGAATTTTGACGAAACCAATTGGTCTGATGATCTTAGTCAGAAAAAAATTTTGATTAAGCAGGGTACAAAATATTCTGAACTAATAAGAAATACATCCTACTTCTATTATGTTTGCACGAAATGCCACAGGACAACTTTACTACTACCATACATAGTTTATAAAAGCAAACCAATTATAGAACTTGGGGGCAAAAAGGTGGACTAAAAAAGCACTAGATATAATTACAGCCCTTCTGGATGATTTGATATCAATCTCTTTAATGGCTCATTTTTAGTACAATCTTGCGAAGACTAAAGAAAAGAAGGTTTCAAAGTTATCATTGAGGCAATTGTCTTCCCACATTTCTGTTGACGTTCTACAGGCATGTGAAAGAAATAATATAATATTTGTATGCCTTCCACCTAACAGCACGCATTTCAACCGTTGGATGTCGCCTTTTTCAGGTTAGTGAAGACAGCATGACAAAAAATTCTTACTGAATGGAAGGGTAGTACATAACGTAGCTGCGAAGCTTTTTTGATCAGAAAAGTAGTTTTCCTATGTTACTGGCTAAGCTTATGTTGATTTAGACGAGGAATTGCGAACAAAACTTAAAATTAGGATTCAAGAAATGTGGAATCATCATCATCATCATCAACCAGCCTGAGACGTCCACTGCTGGACATATTCCTCCCTCATGGCATTCCACCTTTTTCTATCTTGTCGCGTCTGGAATCCAGTTGGTTGTTATTCTTTTATGTCGTTGGTCCATCTGGTAGGCGGTCTTCCTTTGGCTTCTTTATCGCTGCGTGGCCTCCAACCCAGTAATCTCCTCGTCCATCGGTCGTCGCACATCCGGGCTATGTGGCTCGCCCAGTTCCATTTTAGTGTAGCTATTCGCTTGATGACGTCCGCCCTGTTCTTCGCCGTAATTCCTCGTTTCTACGTGACTTCAGGTCACTCCAAGCATCGACCTTCCATTTTTCGTTGTACGACCCTAGTTTTTCTGCGGATGTGTGATGTTAAGATTAATGTTTCCGCCCGTAGGTAAGGACCGCAGAATACACTGGTCGAACACTTTTCGGTTTAAGCAGATAGGAATGTCGTTTCTGAAGATATACCTGAGTTTTCCATAAGCAGCCCATCCAAGGTTGATCCTCCGTATGCAGAAGTCGCAGGTCTGATTGTCCCTTGAAATGCGCATCTCGTGACCTAAGTATACATATTTATCGACCTCTTTGATTTTGGGTGTTTTCGATCTTGATACGTTCACCAAACCAAATTAGTCATGATCTTGGTTTTGAGGAGAAATTAATTTTTCAAACCAATCTCGGCGCATGCGGGGTTAAGTTCGTAGAGCATTTGTTTTATTTTCCTGAGATTGCTTCGGGGCTACAAGGACTATGTCGTCAGCGAATCTGAGGTGATTAAGATTCGATTCATCTATGGTGATACCTCTGAGTCCCAGTCGGAGCTTTTAAAATGCATGTTCTAATACCGGTTATGAAGAGTTTGGGGACATAGGGTCTCCCGTTCGGATCCCTCTTCCCACTTCGATAGGTTGTCAAGTTTTCGTGTAATTTACCTGGACATAGTTGCGTTATTGTATATGTTATAGATCAGTTTTGAGTACCAATAATCAACCTGACACTCCTCCAATGTTTAACCAGAGCCTTTAACTCGACCGTATCGAAAAACCTTTATGAAAGTCTATGAACAAGAGCGCCAATTATCTATTGTACCAACTGTCTTTTTCGATGAGAGTCTTGATACTTTGTAAATGATCATTAGTTCCAAAAGCAGATCGAAAACGGCTTGTTCTTTTGATTGGTAGAATTCAATCTTCCTCTCCAGTCTTGATGTGATCACTATCGTAAATAATTTATATAGGTGGCTTAAAAGAGTTATGGGGCGGTAATTTTCAAGGTCTGTCTTATCTCCTTTTTTGTAGAGGAGTATGGTGGATGCCTCTCTTGCCACTTTTGTGAATAGGTGCTATTTCGCAAGCAAATATTAAATAGTGTTTGTATTTCTGATTTATTATTTTTCATCTTTGACAAGGCTCCACGAATATCCTCGATGGTTTCTGGTATCTCCTCGGAGCCTTGATTGATGATGCCTTGCCTACGTGTTAAAATGTTGGGGTTTACCTTTCTTTCTATGGCTTTGTGTATAGTTCGCGGTAAAACTCTCCACAAGATGTGGAATATCTCCTACTAATGTTACACTATTGTTAACGATTACTCACAGCCTATTGAAAAGGATGCACTATAAGATCATTCTTAGGAAACGCTCAAAGCAAAATAGTAAATTTTGGACAAATACCCAAAAAGAGGAAGAGGTTGTACAAAAACTAAACATTGTTCAGGAAAGTGTCACAGAAGAGTTAGAGGTTGATTCGGTCAACTGTCAAGGCCTACGTGATTTACAACCTGAAAGTATGCTATACATAAGCTTAAACCAAAACAGGTTTAATTATAAAAATTAAAGAAAATAAACTGTCAAGGCCTACGCGATTTTACACCAAAATGTATACTATAAATAAGTTTGAAAACAAAACAGGGCTTAACACAAAAGATCAAATTGAAATTCAAAGATTTTTAATTCTGTTCACCTCTTTGTAACATCAATCATGAGACACGCTGTATATTATCAATAAGACGGTCGATAATATTGTAAATGGCTCACATCCTAAGACGAAATTTAGTATGACTGACTGAAGGCGGTAGATGCATTACATATTCAAGAAAAGTCAGACGTCGTATGATTTATGTTGGAAAGCTATGTGACAATTTTTCAATAAATCCTGAATTAATTATGTCTATTTTCATTACTAAATTCTGTAGTTAGATGTTATGCCATAATACAAATTCAAACGAAAACTCCAATATAAAATCTGTTTTACTCCAGTTTCAATAAATGTAAGATTGAGGAAATTTTATAGCAAACTTAACGGTACTTTGTAATTGCACACCTAAAAAGATTGATCTATACTTTTAAGAATAAAGTGCCATAGTTTCTTTAACCAAAAATAAAGTTAATTTTACAAAATATCAGGAAATTTAATCAAACCAGAGGAAAATTTTCTTCTAAATAAACCACAATGCTTGACTTTTCACACGTTTCAACATATAGCGCTATGATGATCATAACGGCTACCTTTCTACACGCCCACTTTCTTCATATTGACCATAATAGACGTTTTTCACAACGGTCACCTCGTCCATATTAATAAACTCGCCTTTATGTTCTTTCAGAACGGCCAACTTTTTTCACAACGGCCACTGGTTCATATAATCGCAACGTCCATTTCTATTATAACGTCTACCACAAACTTTTTACCTTGTTCGTGAAGCTTTTGCATCGCCTACTTTCTTTTTATAGCGGCGAGCATTTACTTTTTAGACGGCCACCATAATTACAACAGCCACGACATAGTCCCACTATACCCTTAAATTTAAAATCACATATTTTCTAATTGCATTAAAATCTGTGTTAATTTAGGGTACTGAAACCACAGAACGTAATAATATTCTCACAAAAATTAAAGAAAATAAAAAACTTGCAAATTAAATCAAAACTCCATATCAAACTGCTGCAGGCTGAATCACAACTAAAATCTGAAATCAATGAATATTTTCTGCAGACAATTAAACTGAATTATTTTGGAACACGAAATAATAGGCCATAATTAATTTTAACTTTTAATAAAGTTTTTTCAGGCTGATAACTCCAAACTTTTTGTCATTTGGCATAAAATAAAACTTTAAGTTTTTGATGAAACGGGTATGTGCAAGAAAATGTGACGTTTGGAAAGGTTAATAAAGACTAAGAAATTAACAGTTAAGAAATGCCAACAGTTGCAACTGTTGGCATTTCTTAGTTTATACTATTTATACGTGCCTATATTACACGAGCTGTCGTTAGACACACATTTTAATTTCTATGTTAATAAAGATCTTACGGACTACTCTATAACTAATAAAGGTTCACAAAAGCTAAGCGAGGCACAAATGTTTTATGAAAAAAATGAAATTTTATTTTTGAGGTCAGTTACAACAGTTAATAATATTGAACATTGTTCCATTACTTCTCGTCCGGAAGCAAACTTACTCCACGCCAAGTGACCTGTGCACACCTGTATTTACCTGCGTTCTTATTTTTGTGAATGCAAAAAAAAATTTCCAACAAAAAGTTGTACCCAAGATCTTAAGCTACAAACTTCTGTTAAAAAAATGTTTTTAATATCTTCATTCGTTACAAAGGTAAAAATTGTTTAAAAGATCTAATTATGTATTAATGTAAGTTTTCGCGACTGTTGTCACTAAGATTATTTTCTTCCGGGTTGAGCCAAAGTTCGTCCTTCCTTCCTACGTTCTCTGCCCGTTGCCGTTTCGCCCCTAACCATGCCTTGTTGGCTATTCCAGAAGTTACTCTAAAGACTGATGTTTGTTGTCTTCTCCTCGTTATATACCTATGTTCCGTTACGGTTGGTAGAGGTCGATCAGTGACCGGGTGGTTGGGTTTTCGATGGTTGGTTGATCTTCGGTTGGGAATATCGACTAATTTTGTGGCGACTTATTGTTTTCTTTTGTTTTTGGTGAAGCGTTAGTTTCCACGTGTTGCTTAATCGGTAACCGTCTTCTCGATTGAAGTAGATGATGTGTTTTCCTTTTTTCGTGTAGGATGTTCTGCGATTGCGTTGATTTATCTACCGCTTCTGGACTTGGGCATCTCGGTGATGTTTCTTTTTGATCTACACTTTATGTTGGCGTCCGGTTTGACCAATATGAGACCTTTCCACACATGAACAATCAATTTGGTAGACCTCTTTTTGTTGAGAGTTTCGGCAGGTTATCTTTATTAGAAGGTAAGGATTGTCGGGATTTTTCTAAATCGTTCCAAACCTGACACCTGATATTCTTCTTCTCCAATGATTTTCTTAATTTGTCAGTTACTCCAGCAATGAATGGCAAACGAGCGTAGCCTTGTGACCTGTTCCTTCTCTTTTCCAGTTCCTGAGACAGGCGGCTCTTATTTTTTTTTTGGTATAGCCGTTCTTTATTAGGGCTTGTTGGACGTGTCGAAGTTCTTCTGCCTTGTGAACCTGGTCAGGCATCTTGTCAGCTCTATGCATAATAATGAGACAATTTAAATTTAATAATGAAAATTTGTAAACACGAAATCATCATTCAAAAAATATAGACTTTGGAGAGTATGTTCCTATTGAATTTTTATACAGATATGTCAAATATTATTGAAATTATACGTATTTTAAACTTAAAATTTTACGTTGTTCAACGAAGTGTTAAAAAATGCAAAAATTAAAAGTTGATCTTTCCCCATTGTAAAAGCAGGTCCGGTTTGGTTTAATAAGATGAAAAACTAGGTATTAGACAGAAAGTTTAGCAAAAGAAATAGTCATTTTATTAAGTATTAAAATAATTACGAGCAAAGATTTGCAGAAATAACATAAACCTGATGCAAAGCTTAATTTCAAAGTTAATTGTAGCAATGAAAAATATACTTCACATCTTTATAAAAGTGTTATTCACTAAAATTTAGAATTTTTATTTATTTATTTATTTATTCGCATGGTACATTTTAAATATTTTATTGTGATGTAAGTGTTATTATGGTGCCCCAGAACTTCAGTATAAACCTGTATAGTGTGGTGACAAAACCGTGTGCAATAGTGGATTGGTTTGTCTTGGCAAAGCATTTGCTTCAAGGTTTAGGAAAACCACTAAAACCTAAACATGCCAACCCTTACCCACCTTAGTATACATATGTAATAATATTAATTAAGTGTGTAAACATTATAGAAGATAAATAAAACATAAAATATAACAACACAGCCATTGCATGACGACATATAATGGACCGGTCAAGCGCCAGTCTTGACAATGACGAAAAAATAGTAAGTTAAAGAAATAGCAAAACAAAATAATGGAAAAACAGATGATCAGGACAAGAATAAAAATTTTGTTGAACTTCAGAGCTTCTTCAGATTTGTCAATCATAATATAGCTTCATCCGTTAAATTATGAATGTTTGGAAACCCTCCTTTAAACTTCGTTAATTGACAATCCTCTACAATATGTGTAACGGTCTCAGGTTCGTTTCACGGTCACAATTTGGATTAGAAATCTATGTGATATTATTAATCAAAGAGTGAATAATTGAAATATCAGAAAACTGTAAGGCGTTGCGCATGAGTAGTAGTCAAAAATACTTTTTTGAGAATCTACTGTAGTTTTGTTACAAATTCAAATATTAAAAAATTTTTCAAACAAAAGTCGTAGGTAAGATATTAAACTACAACTTTTGTTTAAAAACTTTCCCACTATTTTTTATTTAAAAGTTTATATACAAACAATTAGAAAATTGTCAAAATTTGCAATTTTTGTAATCACTGGGTTATATTATTTGGAGAAAGTTTTTTTAATCTAACAGAATACGTATTGAACTACCTAATTTCAAAATTTCATGAGATTCCCTTAATTTTATTGTACATTGATTGGGCTATATATATGTTTCTACTTGTAAATTATTAAGTTGGCTTTTTTAGTAGTAGTCGTAGTGTGAAAGTTGATGCACTTTTCATCTGTAATAGTAAAAGTAACTTTTACGTTTTTGAAAAATATTTGTTGTTTAATTATACCTATTATCCTACCAGGTTTTATTTATTTATTATTCCCTTTTGAAGAAAAAATGTTACTGACTAATCGAGATGAATTCTGCTTTTTTGTTCCAGAGATGGATCACTAGTGAGTAAATTTCTTTCTATCAAAAATGAAACTTTCTTCTTTTATATTATTTTTATTATATATTTATTATTTTTATACTATGTATATTCTGACTTGCTATTGAATTTATAGTAAAATGTGAGAAATTTTATTTCCTTTCATACTTAGGGTTTTGAGTGATTTCTTTTCTTCTTAATAGGCAGAATGTTCATCGAAATATTTTTAAATTAATTTATGTCTGAAAAATATTTAAAGTAATTGTTAGTATAAATATACAGGGTGTCCCTAAATGGGTGGACATCACTTAACTACAGATTCCTGGGTTCAAAATAAGATGATTTAACCCAACTTATGTATATCCAAAAACGCTTCGTTTAGCCAGTATTCTGATTCAAAGTACAAAAAAAAAAAATTTTTATTTTGCTTATAACAAAAGAACGGTTTTGTCGATTTGGATGATATTTGGTATTGCACTCTTACAGATGTAGGTCATCTTCTAAGGTGATGTTAGTTATTATCAGTGGACCATTAGTGTACGAAACACGGGTAACCCCGCGAAAACCACTCAAAAAACTTTTAATGTTAAGACCAATAACTTTTTCAAAAAATAGTTTCAGAAAGAGACATTTAATAGTAAAATGTCACCATATTTTTATTATTTTTTATTTATTTTGACATCAATAAAACCAAATTTTCGTTCAAATTAAATTATTACTTACGTGCTTGAAAATTTTGAATTTTGATAGATCAAAATTGTTGTCAAATTTGAATCGGGCATAGTTAAAAACCTACTATAAGATACTTGTGATAACATTTCAAAAAGTTTTAAAACTGTGATAAAGGCAATTGAAAATGTTTAAGTTTTAACTTTAAGGCGCCATTATGGTTTGAGTATTTGTTTAGTATTTTATTGTCCTCTATGACTCCTTTAAGCCTGGCACAAATATTTTAGGACACTCCGAATATAAAAATAGATTTTTGTAATTGTTTTTAGTTATTGTTTTTCGTTCTGGTTTATAGTTTAGGTTTTGGTGACCAAAAACTAAAATAAAAATGGATCGTAGTTTGTTACTATAATCGCCACGCGAACGTTTAAGAAAAAAAAAATCTAAAAATTCTCAACAGATGGAGTACTATTATTTAAACAAGTTTTGGTGGAGTTGTGAATGCCCGAAATTAATTCAATAAAAAATGTATTTTTAAGAAAAACAAAGTTTGCCAGGTCAGCTAGTATTTATTTAAATAGTTCAATGGAATGAATTCTTTGAATTAAAGTTGACATAAGATATGCTAATATCTTGAAACTGTGATTTTGATATTTTAAGCAATATATCAAAAGTTTTGGTTTTGATGTATTACATAATATAGCCCAGAATAAGATCTTTGTAGTGATTGTTTTATACAAAAAAAGAAAATGTTTTATGCTTGTGACGTTTTTATTTGAATTTATATTTAAAAAAATCATTTAAAAATTTTTAGAAGTTTGAAAAATTCTCCAAGATTTCGAATAGAAGAACTGTACATAAGTTTGTTAAACAAGTTTCAACCCTTTTTTGAATTCATATTCTAAGGAGCGTTACACGTAATTCGTCTACCCAATCGTTCTAGACTCTCGGAATCTGCACATCAAAAAAGATTTAGGAAATCAAGAAAACAAGAAATTGTACATATTTCTTTGAATAAACTCGATTGAAAATTACTACCTTCATCTGTGGTAAATAGTAAGAGGATTTCCAAATCGAGAAAATCGAACCATTGAACAGTTTCAGCAACCGTTCTCAGTTTTTTGGTTAGCTTGAGCAAAAAAAGCTTTAAACCAAGGAGTGGATCTATCGACGCAAATCAATAAATATGAATCGTTCTTTGAGATGGGTACAAAATGTTCTCTTGAAAAAACTTAAGGAATGAATAGACAAATTCTGTCAGTAGATAGAACACAAATAAATTTGACGACAGTTATTCTTGATAAGCAGAAAAATTCATCTCATCTTGAATGTATTAGTTATCGGTTGTGAAATCAAATAAGAAGTATTTTATTGTTGACAAACCAGGTAGCATTTTACAATCATATGTGAAACATCTTTTCTCAGCAGTGATGTAAGTTTTTGAGAAAAGAAAGCTTATGATTGTATAGAACTATTTTTAAAGTTCTTTCTGTGAACAAAGATAATGAACTTGACGGAGGACTATTTCATGCACGATGAAATATATTTTGAGACATAAATCTGAATTTTACTTTAGCTGAACAAATTTTTCTGAAGGTATTTTTGTGTTTTTGAAAAGAAATGGTTGACCTTGAATAATACACTGTTGAATTCACTTCAACAATTCCGTATATTTGTACGAGTATTTTAAGGTATTTGATAATTGTTTGATAATTTTGTTAAATTGTTTCGTCAATATCATCTTGTCTTAAATTAGTTATCTCTAAAGATTTAGAGCTGATCACGAGCTGATACAAAAAATGTGGTTGTAGTATCTATTAAACCACCATCAACCAAACGTCCATATTTTTTCAAAAATATGTTGCTAAATGACACTAATGTAACATCTGTAACATTAAAAATGAAAGGATAAGAACATTTTACTTCCAAATAAAAATTCATAGATTTCGATCATTTTCCACGTTTTGCAATTTTTAGCCGTGAATTTATTGAATGTATTTTATAAGCTTATTTATCCAGATTGTCGTACAACGAATGTAAGATTGTTTGAGTTGAAGATGGTAAATGTTATAACTAAATCATTTTAATGATATTTGTAGAAACTGTTGAACTAGCCAAGTTTTTAATTTTGTTAAAATTGTCATGGTTTGTTATCTCTAATTAATCTATCACCACTACTGTCTTGTTTGGCTTAAGCAGCTTCTTTTTCCTACCGTAATTTTATTTAATAATGGAATTTCTTTAATATTTTCAGCCAACTGACTGTTCCGCGATTAATTCGTAAGAAATGTTGATACTAATTAGTTTACTCAGATTTTATAAATGCTTTTCTTTACATACCTAATGAAAGGGTTGAAAAAATCTTATCTGAAAGCCATAATTGGTAGATTCAAACTTAATTGGTGAGGATCCGTACTTACAATACTAAAGGCAAAAAAGAAAAGAAAATAAGCAAAAGAAAACAAGAAACGATTGGGGTGTAGAAATAACATACACTCCACCAAGGTGTTTTGTGTTGTTTGTGATGCTTCATCAGTTCTTCAAAATAAAAATCTTTGGTTTTTTCTTTAGCTGTTAGTTTTGGTTTTGGGTCATTATCTAACCTTTATGTTGGTATTAGTTTTTGATTTTTTATTTTGCTTTTACTGTTTTTCTAGTTTTTATTTACGTTTCTGTTTGTTGGGTTTTCCGTTTTGTATTTTCTTTGGTTTCGTGCATTCTTTGACGTTTTCCATAATTGTTGTTCTACCAATATGGCATTTGCTCATTCGTTTGCTTAATATACCCTTTACGATCGTTGATTAAGGACGACGAAGCCAGAAGTGACCATACTATGTCAATGGTGCATTTGATTTTGTCTATTGACTTATAATGCTGGTTTAAACAATTTAAGATTGCGTGATGAATATTCAGGTCCTTGATTTCGGTCGTTTATCTATTTCATCCTGAATTAGTCCCAAACCAAAAGTTAAAAGTGTTTGCAAATCATCAGATCTACACATACACTGTGAGTCTTCATATAATATCTATGGACTTTGAAAGCTCTTGTAAATTTAAATATTGACCATCATTTACGTCAAATTTTCTTAATATTGTAAATATTATAGTCTTCATTTGGAGAAGCTTTGGCGTAGTTTGAATTTCCTTCATTTACGTTGAAGAGCCAAAGACAATGTTTTAAATCTGAATAAATAAAACTGAATCTACTCTAAATGAAAAATAATTTAATCAATTCAATCACAGATGTTTATTGGCAAAGATGTCTTATCCATTGTTAGACCCTCATAAGTAAATAAAGAAAATTGGATGTAAATAATTCCACCACAGGAAAACAAGATCAACGGGTACAGAAGCAGGAACTAGAACGTTATTATTTTTCATCATGTCATACAGTTATAGGATTATCATAGCGTTGAGTGGTGGTGGTCTTTGGTAGTAGTTTAGTCATTTAATTAACAAATTTGTTTTGTATGATATATTTACATATTGGAACTTAATGCGAACTCGGGATGTATGCAGACTGCGGGTCTACGAGGTGCCGGTTATTCATTCTCTTTAGATTTATTTTATGGCCAATAAAAATCTGATCACCAGACAAATACAAATATTAATCGGTTATTTTGAACACGTTTGCGTTCTCTATAATCATTCACTAATTTACTCTGTTTTGCAAGGAATTTTTTTGCTTGTCAATTTCTTGTTTCCTAATGCGTGTGATCGGCTGGTTGCATTCACATAACTCTAATGCTTCTTATCCGACACTTTGTCCTACTTATAGAATAGGGCAATCCGATGCCCTAGGATGTTGCCTATAATTATGGGCACAACACAAACAACCTTATTTTACAAGTAGGGCCAATGATTACTCTACAGGTATCGCCAAACACAGAATACACAAAAATAGAGGAAAAATTGCTGATATAAACTAGCAGATCTGGAAGCGATCAAACATTCTAGTAAGAAATCAAATAATGTCTATTGATGGGGACAAATACTCACAACATATAGGGATCAGCGTATGCGATAAAAGCCTGGGAAGAAATTGGCAGGAAATTAAAATATCAAGTAAAAATTTAAGGTTTTTATTTAAGTAAATAATTAATTAATCAACGTGATGTATTCTTCCTCTACAAACCATGCCCATTTACCAAGGTACAGCACCAGTAAGCAAATTAAAATATTCTTTAAAAGCTTCTAGAGTTGTAAAGGCGTCATTAGCATAGTTTCTTCTTAGCCCTTGGAGATTCTGGAGAGCCGCTGAGTGATCCTAATGTAGCGATATCAGGTTTCAATGACTCTGAACATAACATGTTATGTAGGCAGCATGAGGCCAGTACAGCGAGCAAAAATACCAAAGTGTTTTCTACTACGCGTCTCGCTCGAGATAGACGATAATTAAATATCTTATTGGTTAATTTTCCCCTAAATGAAATCTGCTGTACGGACGAAGCAAAATAAGTTTGAGTGGAAACGTTTCATCGCCAAGAATAACATGTGGCTGTGGTAATCCATTTATTTCGAGTAGCATTTTCAGGTACACCAATGTTCCACTTCTGGCTTTTTCGATATCTGACTTCTCGAAAATTCCACCATCGCTATTCCTACCACCATAAAGCCAACGTCAATTGAGATGAACTTATAGTCGGCGATCAGGAAAACCACAAGTAGAAAGAAATGAAAACACGTCACGAGAGGACATGCAGCAAGAGAAAAATATGCAAATTTTAGAAAAACAAAAAAGCGAAATGTTGCACAAAACAACAGCAATACGTAATT